>VDFB02078956.1:0-26239 GCA_007258455.2 Sequoia sempervirens | reverse complement strand
CTAATTATACAATGGGTTATTGAGTTGGGCATGCAAGTTACCTTCAATTCAACGGGTTTCTTATGTAAATATTGGAGTGATGATTAAGGACCAATGATGATATGATTTTTCTCTAAGATAGGATAAAACACTTGTATGTAGCAACAAGGTTAATTTTTCTCTAAGATAGGATAAAACACTTGTATGTAGCAACAAGGTTATGAGGTAGCATAAGCATAGATATATTTATGTCCATTTGGGCTAGTATTTGAGGGTTGGAAACTATGGTAGACCTAGTAATAAACATTTTTCTCATATAACAAAACATTGATTAGTTAATTATTGTTCTTTAGGTCACACCTAGTGTACCAAAAATTGTTGGTGTTTAGGTTTGTGCATTCTTAGTACAAACCTCCACTCATGTGAACACCAAATATGAGAAGCTTGCAAATGTAGGATGCCGTTTGTAAACAACGCCTAGGATTGAGAAGTTTGCTCTTTGTAGGGTTTTTAGTAAGCTCTTAGAAACACTTACAAGTTAAAGAAAAAAAATAGCTAAAAAAATGTAAAAGACAATTAATGGAAGCAAATGATTAGAAACCATTCACTAGATGAGATAACTATTTTTCAAGGTCATAATAATTACATAACAATAAACAACATATTTGTAACTTAAAAATTTATAATATAAATAAATGACCGTCCAAATAAATAAATAGAAGAGGGACAAATTAGATCACAGCTTCTTGTATTATACAATTATAAATTCATAAACGACTAGATCAAAGTTAGACACAAAGATTGCTAAGATTAGAAAATAAATGAGAAAATAATAATTCTATGGACCTTGCATAGAATTAGCATCCCGAGTAGATTATAATTGTTAAATAAGTATAGAACTCATTTATACAAAACTAAAACTACTTGAGAAGATGATGGGACATGGGGAATAAGTGCCATGATATGACAGTGGCGCACTCATAAACTTTACATTAAAAAAATGGCCACTACCACTTTGAATCCACCCTTAAAAGGATACATAATCATCTTTATTGTTTTGATTGAAACTTGAAAGTGATGCCCAAAATTTAGAGATGTGTGAAACAGCATACTTACAGTTATGTGCGGGGAGAAAAAGCCTTCAAAAGCATGGGACCTGCTCAACTAATGTGGATATGCTAGCCAGTGGCAGGCACAACATTATTTCTTGACAGGTGGAGATGCTTTCAAATGGTGTACAGCCTGTTGAATGCAAATCTGATGTGGATTAAGAATGAATGGTGCATACTATATCTCCCTTTTTCCTGTACCAATAATGGAATGAAGCTGATAGTCTAACTGTGGCTAATTTCACATCACATCCTTTTTAAAGGGCTTTTGAGAAAAACAAAGAGGATCACATCACATCCTTTTTTAAGGGTTTTTGAGAAAAACAGAGGGACCCACTTTGATTGCACACCTAACTATCATACCTCTATTGCATAATGGTGCAATATAAATTAGTTTTCAGTACAACTAGTCACATGTATATAAATATTGTAGTTTTTTTTTTCAATGAATAAAAAATTATAAGTACTAATTAGTTAAGCTTTATTTATATAAAAAATACCAATGATAATAATAATAAAACTTCAATATTATCTTGAGAGAAAAGTCTTACAAACTATAACATCAGTGTTAATCATATATATCTTAAAGATGAAATAGAATAAATTTAATAATAATTTATCTTGATTTTTTGATATTATATTTTTGATTGTTTGTTGTTTTTATTTTGATCATAATCATAATTACAACATAATAATTACTTAGTCTTTATTGCATATAAAAATATACTGTCATTCTTTAAAGAGACAAGAGAATAATAAAACTTTAAAACTCCTGTTAGAAACTATAATATTAATACTAATCATAAAGTAATGTCGTTGTCTGAAAAGATAAAAAGAAAACAATAAAATTTTAATATTGAAAAGAAATGTTAAGATATATCAGATTAAAATTAGTCATATCTAATATCATTATGAAAAAAGATTAAACAACAACAATACATAATAACATAAGGATAAAATAACATAAATTAATGATATCAAATCTTGAGTCTTTTGACATAAATTATTCAATGATAAAGGAAGACTGAACTAAATGATAACTAGGTAGTCAAGTCTTCTTTGAAAAACGAACAGCACTGGCAAGACAAAGACAAAAAGATTAGGCATCCCTGCATAATAGACTCAAGTAACACCACCCTTTTCTTTTCTTTGGCTTTCAGTCATACACTTTCACTAAATTCAGTGGTAGCTGATGGAAATTTCATCCAAAATCTCAGCCAAACGAGAAGGATAGCAAAAGAATGGACTGTGATCTGAGCCTTCCATTTCATACACTCTGTCTGGAGGATTTTCAGCTATCATTTTCTTCTGCAGCTCTTCCCAAATGGCCTTATCATCCTTGGCCACTACATAAACCCTTGGAACTCTTCCATATCTCTCCTGGCTAAACACCACCTCTTCTTGGATTATAGGAAACTTCCTCCTAAGCAATTCCACCAGCTCAATATCCTACACTTTCATTTTTCCACATTAAGCATTCACAACAAAGAAGCAAAATAAAATTTAAAAGCACCAGATATATTGCTGGTTACCTCAGTTGGGCAATTTTGGTACAACATTTGCCTTGAGAAAGTATGGCCAAACTTGAAGGATATTGGGAGGCCACTCTCGCCCATGATAAATTCTGTGTCTCCCCATGATTGAATTCTGGCCTGCACCTCACTTATCATTTCCATGGCGGTACTCCCACTGAGAGGCATAAATGCTGTCACAAACACAGCAGCTTTGATCTTGTCTGGAAATTGCTCCATCATTAGGCTCAAATTCATGCCTCCCATACTGTGCCCCACCAAATTGACCTGCACCCAACAAATTAAAATCAGAAGGATTTATAATATATTCTACTGAGAGAAAATACAGCAGTGGTGCAGAGAACCTACTTTTTGATGGGGAGGAAGAGAGTTGAACAAGTGGACAAGGGGTTTATTTATGTCAGACCATGTTTGAATTTGGTGAGCATCCAGGGTGTGAATTCCACAGGAGGCAAGATCTACTGCAGTGGCAACATGGCCGGCCTTTCTGAGGAGAGGGAGGAGTTTGTACCAACACCAGGCTCCATGACAGGCTCCGTGAACCAGCACAAAGTGTGTCCCTACCTTTGCCTCCATTGTTGATGACCTACAATGAATTGATACTCGCACAAGACTTATTACAAAGAAAGGGTAATAACTTCAATGGAAATTTATTAATGATAATATCGTAGTCACATCGTTCAAAAGTATATCAATACCAAATCATCACGTGAACCGAATTAGTAATACAGTTGCAATGGAACACGTCTGATGATCAAGACATGCATGTAGAAGACTATGTGTATGCAGCTAGCAGGATGTATTTTTGATTTGACTGTATTTATTAATTAATTGAAAATAAAAATGATTTTTTTTTATTTTCAATTAATCAATAAATATAATCAAAGGTGCATTCTGTTGGCTGTATAGATAGTATATTGATGGTTGGATAGTTTTGGTGGAGTGTACCATTTTATTGAAGTATTATTTGAAGTTGATTGAAGTGTATCATTCAATTTTATACTGTATATTTGATCATATTTTTTAATTAATTGAAATGGATGAGTATAAAATTAGATGGAATAATGTTTAAATAGAATGAATAAAATGATTTCAAATAACACTTTAATGTAATGGTACATTTCAGCAGGTAAAATTAACTTCAAATAATGTTTTGAATAGAATGATACACTTTTGCTAGCAAAATTAACTTCAAATGATACTACTTTAATGTAATGGTACATTTTAGCAGGGAAAATTGACTTCAAATAATGTTTGAATAGAATGATACACTTTTGCTAGCAAAATTAACTTCAAATGATAGTTGAAGTCAATCTTGGCTGCTGAAGTGTATCATTCTATTCAAGTATTATTTGAAGTCAATTTTGCTAGCAAAAATATATCATTCTATTTAAGCATTATTTGAAGTCAATTTTGCCTGCTGAAATGTATCATTACATTAAAATGTTATTTAAAATTATTTTATTCATTCTATTTAAACATTATTCCATCTAATCTTATACTCATCCATTTCAATTAATTAAATAATATTCAACCAAGAAATTTTTCAATAATATTCACAATATTAAAAAAGAGTTGATTTTTAGACACACGGGGTTCCTTCTTAAAAAAATGAACCGAAGTGACTTTTGACGGTTTCGTAATATTTTTCCTTCAAAATCTACCCTATTTCATCCTCAACATCGTTGACAGCGGGGTACAATACATCCAAAATATTTAGAACTCTACATTATTTTAAATTAATAAATTTTTTATTATATATATAATATAATATTATTTACTAAGTTTATATTTATATTATGTTTTTTATTATTTATATTTTATATAGTATAGTATAAATATAATATTATATAATATATATTATGTAATATAAATCTGTAAATATAGTATAATAAATGATATACTATAAATATAATAAATAATATATAAATAATAATATATAATCATTAATATTATTTTATTATTTTTAAGCCTTTGGTTTCGTGTGGGAGTCTATTTGTGATTCATTTGTCACATCTTTTCATACGATATTTTTATCATAGCCTTGTCCCATGTTGTTTCGCTCATATTCTAAAGTATTTGAGAGCATATCAATAGGATTTTGGGTGCACCTATTTAGCTCAATCATGGAGTTTGGAGGTGTTAAGGTATAGTTTCTTGTGTGTTTTATGCATTTCTATTTAATTGTTTTATCTTATTGCATTTTCATAGCCTCAATATAAAGATAGATAGAAAGAGACATAGAGATAGTAAGAGAAATAAAGAAAGAGAGAGGAAAGTAGAGAAGAGGAGAGAAGAGGAGAGAAGAGGAGAGACATAGAGATAAAGTCACATAAAGAGAGCTAGATAAAGAGAAATAGGAGACAAAGATATATATATATATATATATAGAGAGAGAGAGAGAGAGAGAGAGAGAGAGAGAGAGAGATAAGGATAGAAAAAGAGAGTAAGGGAGAGAGAAAATGAATGAACACCTTTCATTCACTCTTCCAAATTCATCGTTCAACAATTCTATTAAGAATTTAACTTTCATCAGATTTATTTAAGTCCCCTCCTATGTAAGGTACTATTGTAGAGCTCATCGTTGGACCTATTGTGGAGCTCATCGTTGGTTGCTTGCCCTTGTATTGTTTAGGTCATCCTGGGACATATCTAGGTCATTACTAAACTGGGGTGCTAAAACCCTACTGATGTTTGATGTCATTGAAATATTTCTCTTGCATAAATCTTTATTGTATGTGCTTTTGCTTATTAAGTTGTAGGGAAGCTAGGGTAAAATGTCAATGAAATTTGTGGATCTGTTAAAATTTACAAAGATGATTGGATAAATTTCAAAGCTATTTATGAATTCAAAGAGAAAATATGCAGAGTTGAAAGCAAGAGGCTCAAGAGAAAGGCACAATAGTAAAATCTAGGGTTAATTCCATAATTTGGAGAGATCGAGAGTCAAACTTGCAACTCAGGAAAAATAAATCAAGAGCACTTTTGCATTGCGTAATGAAGGCACCGTTGTCAAAACACATGATTTGACGATTATGGTGCTAGAGCCTTGGATTCCCGATGCAAAGGCGCTCATTGACTTGTGATCAATTATAAAATATCGAGCTTCCAATGACTCGATCTCTTGATGTCTCTTGTCCTAAAATTAACATACGGAAACACAACACATACACATATCTCCACCTTGAGCACATTGAAAATGTAATTGAGGTGGATTTATCATTGATAACAACATAGAGTTTCCTTGGTTAATGTCCTCTATGAAATTGAAACATGTAAATTGAAATTGACTTGTTCATTTACACTAGCCAAATCATGGTCTTTTTTTGCATGGGATTAGAATTTCTCTATAATTCAAAATGCCTAATATCATGTTGCTATGCTCTTTGATTGTCTATTATGTGTTTTAACTTATGTGATTCATGTCCATGCATGCTTTTTTCAAATGTGTGTATCTTTTGGGTTTTATTTTCTAGTGAGAAGATAAAAGGTTTGGAGGCATGCATGTATTTTCTTTGTTTTTGTCATCTACTTTTCTTTAAACAATATTTTCTTCAGGCTTGTATAAGGGATTTCTTTTCTAGTTGCTGGATTTTTTTGGAGCTATACCCATTTTGCATGCTTGTTTTTCTCTTTGCCTCTTTGCCTTTTCCCTTCCCTTAGTCATGGGATTTATTTCTTGGTGTCAAGAAAAAAGGTTTGGAGGCTACCAATTTTTTATCATGGTTATGTGGATCATTAACCGTATTTCTTAAGGAATTGTCCTAGGCTATAAAGCTGCTATAAGTGAGCAATATTTACAACCATGCTTTAGCAACATGCTTAACAATAAAATCTATTAGTATGACATCTAAGTGCTTTGAAGGGGAATGGGTTTCATAGTACCTGAAACAAGCTTGGTTCGCAATAGAAGTTGTATAAGAAATTAAAATTTACTCTTATAGTGATATGTATTCTTGTACTATGAATAATATAAAGTTGAATGATAATATATTCTAAGGTTGTTTTTTCTTGTGGTGACATTGTAGAGCATAAATTTTTGTGGATTATTGTTCAAAATGAAGCTTGTTAATTGAGTAGAATCAAGGAATTTGGCCCTAGAAATGGACTTTAGGGTGATGGGAATCAATGCTATTCATAGGAAAAGTAGTTGTATTCATTCTTGCGATTTAGAATTTGGACATATTTGTGTGGTAGCCAAATAAGGACTTGAAAAATGAATGTAGCCATTGATTCAGTAGGTCGACCCTATGAATAGAACCATTGACCAAGTAAACCCAACTTATGAATGGAGCCATTGATTAAGTAGGCTCAACTTATGAATGGAGCCACTTGTATTGTTGATCCATGCAATATATCCTCAAAAAATCTTCAAGAACTTGGTTTACCCTTTCTGTTTGACCATCTGTTTGTGGGTGATAAAATGGGCTTATATTGAGTTGAGTTCCAAGTGAAGAAAACAAGGTTTTCCAAAGCTTCAATGTCATGTACACATCTCTATTTGAGATTATCTTCTCAGGAACTCTGTACAATCTAAACACTTCTTGAACAAACTTATGAGCTATTAATGGTGCTCCATTTGATAGATTTATAGGTATAAAATGAGATACCTTGGTGAGTAGATATCCACCACTACTAAAATAACATTATTCCTATTTTGAGACATAGGAATACCTTGTATAAAATCCATACTAATGATTTGCCACTTCTACTTTAGAATTTCATGACGATACAAAAGTTCTATTGGGTGATGATGTTCAACCTTTACCCTCTGGCATTCTAGACATCTTGGTACATATCTTACATCATCATTCTTCATTCCTTTCCAAAAATAAAATGGTTTTACATCAACTGGGAGTTTTGTCACTCTCGATGTCCTGAATATGGTGCTTGAAATGAACCTCTTTCCACACAATATTTCTCAACTCCTTAGAGTTTAGAACATACATTCTTCCCTTTAACCTTAAAATTCCATCTGGTTCAAAATAAAATGCATCATACCTTGAATCTTGAGGATTGACAAAGAGAGCTTGATTAACTTGCTCATAATGCTCATCTCCCATAGAATTTTTGTAATACATGGTCTTTAAAATTTGAGTGAATAGAGACCATTGAGGAAATGTGTCTCCTTTGGCTTAAGGCATCCACAAATCAATTTTCCTTTCCTTTAATATAACTTATCTCAAAGTCATAGTCAGATATCAACTCCAATCATGTTCTTTGTCGAGCATTGAGATGTGGTTGGGAAAATAAGTACTTAAGGCCCTGATGATCTGACCTAAGTTCAAAAGGATTTCATAACAAATAATGTTGCCATATTTGCAAAGCATGAACTATTTTCGTCAATTCAAGATCATGAGGAGCATAATTATGCTCATATATCTTTGACTTTCTCAAATCATAGGCTATAAATCACCCTTCTTGCATAATAATTCCACCTAATCCTTCCCTTGAAGCATCAATGATTACTACAAACTATCCTTCTAGATCAGGAACTTTTAATATCGGAGCCGTAGTCAACTTCTCTTTTAGTTGATCGAATGCCTCTTGTCATTTTTCTAACCAATCAAAATGTTCTCCTTTTCTTTGCAGAGAAGTGATAAGGTGGGCAATCTTAGAAAAGTTTGGCACAATTTTTTTAAAGTAGCATGCTAATCCCATAAAACTACACACTTCATGCACATTTTTCAATGTTGGTCATTCAAGAATGACTTTGACCTTTGACATATCTATTGCAATTCCTTCTGCTAAAACTACATGACCCAAATATTGTACTTCTTTTTTAAAGAATGTACATTTAGAGAGTTTCCCATACAATTTGTGTTCCCTCAAATGTTGTAGAACAAACTATAGCTGCTATAAATGTTCTTCCTCATTCTTAAAATATATAATCTAAATGTCGTCTAAAATTACTAGAACAAATCTATCTAGGTAATCTATGAAAAACACTCTTCATAAAATTAATGAATGTTGCATGGTCATTTGTTAGTCCAAAAGGTAAGACTGAATTCGTAGTGTTCATACCTTATTTTGAACCATTTTTTTATGAATATCTTCATCCTTCAGCCTTAACTAATGATATCTTGATGATAAATTGATCTTTGAGAATACTGTTGTTCCACACATTTAATTGAAAAGATCATCAATACATGGTAAATGATATTTATTCTTTATCGTTTCTTTGTTAAGCATATGATAATCTATACATAAGCAAAAAATTTTGTCCTTTTTACTCATCCACCAAGTGGACGCTTCTCTTGCTAGCTCGTAGGCAACCCAAACTACCTTAGTCACCTCAGAGTGATTTCTTATCTCGAAGTAATTTCCCATGTTTTTGAGCCAAGATTCTACTGCATTACGAATCACCTGTTCCATCAAACTTAGGATGCATTAGCTTTTTCATATATCTCTCAATAACTCAAGAGCTAACTGATTCTTCTTTTCATTATCAACTCTTGAATGCGAATTATTTTCTCCTCGCCCTCTTTGGGTAGTGCGATCATGCCTATTCTCATCTTCCCCTTCCTGGGATGCCTCATTTTCTCTTTCTGGCTTACTTTGGCCCCTAACTTCTTGCTCTAGGATACCAATTCTTTCCTTTGTTTCATTCAACATGGTTAAAGTTTGGTCCAATTTAGCTTTTAGATTTTTAGAAAGGTGTAGTGATACCTCTTGACTTCCTCCTAGGTTAATTCGTTTTCACACCATGATTGTTTTCTACTTCACACCTAAAGTTCATTTTGAGTGTTTAATTAAAGATCCTCTAATTTTTAACATTGCACTTTAAACAATAATCAACATTTATAACATTGTCTAATCCAATACACAAGTTTGACAAAATAATAAAACTTTATTATATTTGTTCAATGGATTTTTATACATCCTTATTTATTACAAAATTTCTTTGATTTTATGTGACTACAGGTCGCTATCAGATAAAGGTATTTCTTTGGGTTCTTCTTCACCCTCAAAATATACTAGGACAAACTTGGAGGGTGAGTGTACTTGTAGGTAATCCTCAATCACCTCCTTTCCTTTTTTTTGTGCATCATGACCACAACCGAAAGGCATATCATAATGTACAGATGGTTTATTCAATTTTACAGAAGGGGTAGGTACTATGGTCTTCTTTGTTGCCTTCCTACATTGTTTCTTTTCCAACTGAATACGCTTAAGCATGTCAACAAGAGTTTCAAAGTCAACAAGCCATGCACCCCCTAAGAAGTTGATATTCTTTAGGAGTTTTAGCTCTAGAGATGATTCCTTTTTGGCTAATAAGCTAGGAAAGTTCTTGGGGTACATATTTCCTTGCATTTTTACTTGGTCTTCTTCCTACCATTCTAACACAATAACACTTTCAAACATTAGCTAACTATGAATGTTTGAGAAATTTTTTCGTAATGAGCTCATAGGTTCATGTGTTGAACCCTGTAGTTTTGATACCATATGTAACATACTCAACTTTCTACATAGTAAATACTTTATGAATTACCATAGAAGTAAATAATCACATGCTAAAATGGATAGTAATTTTTTTTTTTCATTTTCATATAACATTTTTTGAACATGATCAATAAATAATTAAATACTGTAACTTTAGAATTTGTAATACAATAATTACAATTTGAGAAATAAGATAATCTTTTTCATTTACAATTCATAGATGAAATGCATTTCAAGTACATACAAGTTTACAATACATAATGAGTGATAAAGTTTCCCATATCTAGAAATCTTCTTTTGTCTCACAAGCCTCGACATTGTCATTTACAAGAGGGAGAGTCTCACCCAAGTGCTTTACCCCGAACCACAGACCGACGGTTCCATGCACACCTTCCAACTAGAAGTACAACCCTTCCCTTCACAAAGAGTATAAAAAAAGGAACCAACAAATAAATTCCATCTAAGTCCTAGTGTTGTGTCCTACATAAACAATTGGCCATACAAATTTTAGATAACTTCTAACTAAGCATGACCAATCTTATATAATATGGAACACTATGAATTGACTAATGAAAGCAAGGAATTTTACATTACTTTGGCCAAAGTTTTGAAATAAAAAAAACACTTCCATAGGAAATGTAGTTGTGAGTTCACACACCTCTAACTCGACTTGGAAATGACCTTTTGCCTAAGGTTTAACACCTGGTTGATAGGTTTGACTGTTTGTCTAACTTATCATAAGAATTTAAGATCAATAATGTATAACTTTCTCTAAGGTCGATAAATGCCTAAATTCATGGAAACATTTTCCTAACAATGAACAATTGTGTTGCTATACTCACAACATCTCGAATTTTGGCTACTGCAACTTGTTCATAAGTTTTTTAATTTATTTCTAAGAGTGAACTACTCTCCTACTTCATACACAATACTTTTTAGATTTTGTTTGCAGTTTGTAGTGTTTTCAAATAATGACGCTAACTCAAGACACCTTGTCTTTCTCATGAGTTCTTATCTATTCAAAACCTAAGTAAAATAAAAGTATTATTCACCAATTTAAAAAAATTTCTTTAAATAATTTTAATTTCTTTATGTTTTCCTCTTATTTCTTTGTACAAGAACACATTTAACAATACTGATAAATATACTTGATATATATTGCCAAATTCTTTTACAAGAATAAGCACATTTTTATAGAATTTATAATCTTTCAATAACTCTAAATATAAATCAACCAACATAATAGAATAAGCTTCACGCTTATCATACAATTTTTAAAAATATTTATAAAGAATATTATTTGCACACTCTCTCTCTATATACATATATATTTAAATATATATCTCCATATGTATATATATATATACATATCAGGTTGCAACTTTTTTTTTGAGTGAAATAAAATTATTTGTTCAACTTATAACAACAAGGTAACATATTTCTTCACTACGAACAATAGGAAGGTAGAGACACACAAGTTAAGGGCAAGCGACGGGAACAAGAGAGGAGGTGCAGGTTTCAAATCTTTAGAGGAGAAGGATGATGGATAAGGGGTTTTAGAGGACATGGATGGGGAGCTTCTTGTTTCAGTGGCAGTTTCTCAGCTTACGAATGAGCTTATTTTTGGCATTTGGAACGTTTGTGGGGGTGTAGAGGATGCAGATGGGGAGCTACTTGTTTCAGTGGTAGTTGCTCAGCTTTTGGATCTACTTATTTTTCAGTGAATGAAATGTGTGTGGGTTTGTAGAGGACACATATGGGGAGCTACTTGTTTCAATAGCGGTGGCTAGGATTTCGACTTTGCTTACTTTCAACAGTTGGAACTTTTGTGGGTTTGCAGAGGTCACAGATGGGGAGTTGCTTGTTTCAATGGAAATTAATCATCTTACGGTTGTAATTTTTTTCGGTGGTCAGAATGTTTGTGAGTTTTCTTATGGAAAATAGTGTGGTGTGGTTGTTGTTCAATAAGGGTTTTATCTTGTTTTGGGTTGTGGACACCTTGCTGGGGTTTTGGCTTTGGAGTGCCGTATCTTTGGCTCTAATTGGTGTGTTGGGGCAATTGGTGTGCTTCTCTTTCTGGATTTCTCCTTGTCTCCCCCCTGCTTGGGTTCTCCTTTCCCTCAAGGTATGCCTTCTTTATTAATTGTTCTACTAGGGATTATTTTGCCTTGTGTTGGTCTGGCTCCTTTCTTTGTTGTAGCTTTTTGGCTACTGTTTCATGGAGTTTTGGCATTTGTTTTTCTACTATTTTTCCTTCGAGTTAACTCTCTTGGTGGGTGCTTTGGGTCTCTTGTTGGGATTTTTTCTGTGGAGCAACTATTTTATGGCTCTAACCGACATGTTGGGGTTGATGGTGTGCTTATCTGGGTGGTTTTCTCCTTTATTTTTTCCTGCTTGGTTTATCCTTGCTCTTTTTCCTTGTGGAGTTTTGTGGTGGATGATCATCGAATGTTCTGCTTATTGGAAGTTAGGCTGATTTGTATTTGCTTAATGTTTCTTAGTGGCTCCTTGAAGGTTCTCCTTGTTGCTCTTCTTGAGCTTATTTTGGAAGGGTTTTTCTTTATTTTGGAAGGGTTGTGCTTATTTATGCCCCTATTGATTGGGAATATATTGGAAGACTTTGTGTTGTTTATTTTTCCAAAGGATGGTACAGATACTTGTTTTGCTGAAGCACTGTCTTTCTTGTCGGATCCTATTGAGGTGGATTCTTCTCTTATTGAGGTAGAGTTGGGGGTTGAAAGTTTCTAGTTTCCTTAGTTGCTGATCCTTTCGAGGTGGATGCTTCTCATATGGAGATGGAGGTTGAGGTTGCTAGAGTTTTCAGGTTGCGATGGAAAAGCTGGTCATGACATCCTTTCCAATAGAGGGGAGTTCTCTCCTTTTGAGGTGGAGATTGAGTTGGATTTCTAGTTTGATAGGTGTTTTAATGCTTCTATGTACTTTGTCTTTCCTTCTGGGTTGTTTGTTCTAAAAGGGAGCTCTTGATTCCCTCTTTGTTCTAGCTTAATGCTACTTACATTGAGTAGTTGGTTTGTTGTGGTCTAGTGGTTGTAGACTATTAGGTTTTTGTTCCCTTAAAAATTTGATTTTTTTTGGTGTCTTTGATCATCTAAGTTGGTCAAAACCTAGTTGTAAAGGGTTTAAGGTCCCTTGAAAACTTGTTTGTTGCATCTTGAGTTGATTTGAATATCTATGTATGGTTTTTGTTGTTGGGTTGCAAATGGTTTACTGATTATTTTTCTGGCAGCTTTCTTTCCTTATAAAGGGTTTTAGGTCCCTTCAAAACCTTCTTGTATTGGGTTTCGGGTCCCATCAAAACATGTTTTCCCTTGATTAAAAACATATTTATTTACTATTGTTAAATACAGTTTTAAATGACAAATTAAATAATTTCATGCACATGTTTGTAAAAATTAGACTATACTTTCACTCTTTCAACATCTATGTTTCAATATATTTAAATATTCTTATATCTTTTTAAATATGAAACTCCAATTTAACTATCAAAATTTAAAGAGATTTGTGTCTGAACTTCTGAGTTCTAAATTCTCAGCTCCTCCAAGTATGCACAACTGACTTTAGTTGAAATCTCTTTTTTCATAGCTCCTTCCTCTTTCTTTCCATGTTGAAGAGAAAATTAATAATAATCAACAACTATGTTCTCTAAAAACCTTTGACTTTCTTCTAGTATTCACTACCTATGGTAATAAATTATCTCTATGCTCAAAATTATAATGAGCTGCCTGTATATGACACATATACTTTGAAAAGAAACTCTCTGTTTACATAGTTTACTAGTGCTTCCTTTCTTTCCTTTCCATTGCTCAAAATGATAATAATAAGAATATCACAATAATAATCTACTCTCCTTCTCTATAGCCTATGACCTTCTCTTGATAACTGTCGCTCATAATATCTTTAACTAAAAATTATTGCCACACCTGCAATATGCCTCAACATAGGCATTGATAGGAATAATCTTTGACAAGAATATAGCCTGTATTGGAGGCTTTAGCCTCATGTGGGAGTTTGAAACTATTTTAAACTTAATTACTTACCTTTACATGCATTCATTAGCATGTCTAACTACCTCCAAAAAGCCATGACTCTTTTTAGAGGTTGTTGGAATTTATGCCAACTTAATATCATATATATTATATATATTTAAATATATTCTTAATTATATATCTATTCATATATATATATATATATAATGTTTTTTAAAAATGTATTTAGATATTAATCAATAAACTTTATATATAAATTAATCAATCGTGAAAACGATGATTACACCACATTACACATTTTTATTTTGAAAAAAATAGGCCAAAGACTATAATATTTAACCCAACCTTACGACTCGACCACACTTAGCCAAAAAGATAGAGTAACTCAACAAAAAAATGTGGTTACTTACCCGAACTAGATATATAAACCTACGTGAGTGTGTGTGTGTGTGTGTGTTTGACTCATTTGACATTAACCCATTTATTTTCTATACATAAGCACAAATTTCCATCCTTCTTACTCATCCACCAAGTATATGCTTCTCCTGCTAGCTGGTAGGCACCCCAAACTACCTTATCACCTCAGAGTAATTTCTTATCTCGAAGAAATTTCCCATCTCTGTGAGCCAAGATTCCATTGCATCACCACTCACTGGTCCATCAAACTTAGGTGGCATTACCTTCTTCATATCTCTCGATAACTCAAGAGCTAACTGATTCTTCTTTTCATTATTAGCTCTTGAATGCGAATTATTTTCTCCTCGCCCACTTTGGGTAGTGCAATCATGCCTATTCTCATCTTCCCCTTCTCGGGATACCTCATTTTCTCTTTCTGACTTACTTTGTCCCCTAAATTCTTTCTCTAGGATACCGTTTCTTTCCTTTGTTTCATTCAACATGGTTAAATTTTGGTCCAATTTAGCTTTTAGATTTTTAGAAAGTTGTGATACCTATTGACTTCCTCTTGGGTTAATTCGTTTTCGCACCATGATTGTTTTCTACTTCACACCTGAAGTTCATTTTGAGTGTTTAATTAAAAATCTTCTAATTTTTAACATTGCACTTTAAACAATAATCAACATTTATAAAATTGTCTAATCCAATACACAAATTTGGAAAAATAATAAAACTTTATTATATTTGTTCAATGGATTTTTATACATCCTTATTTATTACAAAACTTCTTTGATTTTATGTGACTACAGGTCACTATCAGATAAAGGTATTTCTCTGGGTTCTTCTTCACCCTCAAAATATACCAAGACAAACTTGGAGGGTGGGTGTACTTGTAGGTAATCCTCCATTAGCTCCTTTCCTATTTTTTGTGCATCATTACCACAACTGAAAGACATATCATAATGTATAGATGGTTTATTCGATTTTACAGAAGGGGTAGGTACTATGGTTTTCTTTGCCGCCTTCCTACATTGTTTCTTTTCCAACCAAATACACTTAAGCATGTCAAAAAGAGTTTCAGAGTTAGCAAGCCATGCACCCCCTGAGAAGTTGATATTCTCTAGGAGTTTTACCTCCAGAGATGATTCATTTTTGGCTAATAAGCTAAGAAAGTTCTTGGGTATAGATTTCCTTGTGGTTTTCCTTGTTCTTCTTCCTACCATTTTGGCACAATAACACTTTCAAACATTAGCTAACTATTAATTTTTGAGAAGAAATTTCGTAATGAGCTCATCGGTCCATGTGTTGAACCCAATAGCTTTGATACCATATGTAACATACTCAACTTTTTACACAGTAAATACTTTATGAATTACCATAGAAGTAAATAATCACATGTGCTAAAATGGATAGTAATTTTTTTTCATTTTCATATAACATTTTTTGAACATGATCAATAAATAATTAAATACTATAAATTTAGAATTTGTAATATAATAATTACAATTTGAGAAATAAGATAATCATTTTCATTTACAATTCATAGATGAAATGCATTTCAAGTATACAAGTTTACAATACATAATGAGTGATAAAGTTTCCCATATCTGCAAATCTTCTTCTATCTCACAAGCCTTGGCGTTGTCATCTGCAAGAGGGAGAGTCTCACCCGAGTGCTTTACCTCCAACCACAAACCAACAGTTCCCTGCACACCTTCCAATTGGAAGCACAATCCCGCCCTTCATAAAGAGTATAGACAAAGGAACCAACAAATAAATGCCATCTGAGTCCTAGTGTTGTGTCCTACATAACCAATTGACCACACAAATTTTAGATAACTTCTAATTAAGTATGACCAATTTGACTGGATATACAATATGAAACACTGTGAAATGACTAATGCAAGCAGGGAATTTTACATTACTTTGGCCAAAGTTTTGAAATAAAACAAACACTTCCATAGGAAATGTAGTTGTGAGTTCACACACCTCTAACTCGACTTGGAAATGACCTTTTTCCTAAGGTTTAACACATGGTTGATTGGTTTGACTGTTTGTCTAACTTATCATAAGAATACAAGATCAATAATGTATAACTTTCTCTATGGTCGATAAATGACTAAATTCATGGAAACATTTTCCTAACAATAAACAACTGTGTTGCATACTCACAACATCTCAAATTTTGGCTACTGCCACTTGTTCATAAGTTTTTGTATTTATTTCTAAGAGTGAACTACTCTCCTATTTCATACACAATACTTTTTAGATTTTGTTTGCAATTTATAGTGTTTTCAAATAATGACACTGACTCAAGACACCTTGTCTTTCTCATGAGTTCTTATCAATTCAAAACCTAAGTAAAATAAAAGTATTATTCACCAATTTAAAAAATAACTTCTTTAAATAATATTGATTTCTTTATGTTTTCCTCTTAGTTCTTCATATAAGAACACATTTAACAATACTAATAAATATACAATATATATTGCCAAATTCTTTTACAAGAATAAACACATTTTTATAATATTTATAATCTTTCAATAACTTTGAATATAAATCAATCAACATAACAAAATAAGCTTCAAGCTTATCATACAAGTTGTAAATATATTTATAAAGAATATTATTTGCACACTCTCTCTATATATACATATGTATTTAAATATATATCTCCGTATGTATATATATACATATCAGGCTGCAACTTATTTTTTGAGTGAAATAAAATTATTTATTCAACTTATTATAACGAGGTAACATATTTCTTCACTACAAACAATAGGAAGGTAGAGACACACAAGTTAAGGGCAAGCGATGGGAACAGGAGAGGTGGTGCAGGTTTCAAATGTTCAGAGGAGAAGGATGATGGATAAGGGGATTTAAAGGACATGGATGGGGAGCTTCTTGTTTCAGTGATAGTTGCTCGGCTTACGACTGAGCTTATTTTGGCATTTGGAATGTTTGTGGGTGTATAGAGGATGCAGATGGGGAGTTGCTTGTTTCAGTGGTAGTTGCTCGACTTTTGACTCTACTTATTTTTGGTGAATAAAATGTTTGTGGGTTTGTAGAGGACACATATGGGGAGCTACTTGTTTCAATGGCGGTGGCTAGGATTTTGGCTCTGCTTATTTTCAACGGTTGGAACTTTTGTGGGTTTGTAGAGGTCATGGATGGGGAGTTGCTTGTTTCAGTGGCAGTTGCTTAGCTTACAATTGTGCTTTTTTTCTGTGGCCTAAATGTTTGTGGGTTTTCTTATGGAAAAAAGTGTGGTGTGATTGTTGTTCAACAAGGGTTTTATCTTGTTTTGGGATGTGGCCCCCTTGTTGGGGTTTTGGCTTTGGAGTGCCTTATCTTTGGCTCTAACTGATGTGTTCGGGCAATTCGTGTGCTTCTCTTTCTGGATTTCGACTTGTCTCCCCCCTGCTTGGGTTCTCCTTGCCCTAAAAGGTATGCCTTCTTTGCTAATTGTTCCGCTAGGGGTTGTTTTTCCTTGTGTTGGTCTAGCTCCTTTCTTTGCTGTAGGTTTTTGGCTACTATTTCTGGAGTTTTCAGGTTGTTTTGAGTTCTTTTGTTGGGATTTTGTTTATGGAGTGGCTATTTTATGGCTCTAATTGATGTGTTGGGGCTGATGGTGTGCTTATCTGGGTGGTTTGCTCCTTGATTTTTCCTGCTTGGTTTATCCTTGCTCTTTTTCCTTGTGGAGTTTTGTGGTAGATGATCAGCGAATGGTCTGCTCATTGGAAGTTAGACTGATTTGTATCTACTTAATGTTTCTTAGTGGCTCCTTGAAGGTTCTCCTTGCTGCTCTTCTTGAGCTTATTTTGGAAGGGTTGTGCTTATTTATGCCCCTATTGGTTGGGGTGATGTTGTTAGAATTTTTATTGCTGATTTTTCCAAAGGATGGTGCAGATACTTGTTTTGCTGAAGTGCTGGCTTCTCCTCGGATCCTATTGAGGTGGATTCTTCTATTATTGAGGTAGAGTTGGGGGTTGAAAGTTTTTGGTTTCCTTAGTTGCTGATCCTTTTGAGGTGGATGCTTCTCATATGGAGGTGGAGGTTGAGGTTGCTAGAGTTTTTAGGTTGCGGTGGAAAAGCCGGTACACATCCTTTCCAATAGAGGGGAGCTCTCTCCTTTTGAGGTGGAGATTGAGTTGGCTTTCTGGTTTGATAGGTGTTTTAATGCTTCTATGTACTTTATCTTGCCTTATGGGTTGTTTTTTTGTGAAAGGGGGCTCTTGCTTCCCTTTTTGTTCTAGCTTAGTGCTACTTACATTGAGCAGTTGGTTTGTTGTGGTCTGGCAGTTGCAGACTGTTGGGTTTTCAGTGCCTAAAAAATCTTGACTTTTTTCAGTGTCTTTGATCATCTAAGATGGTCAAAACCTAGTTGTAAAGGGTTTAAGGTCCCTTCAAAACTTGTTAATTGCATCTTGATTTGATTTGAATATCTATGTATGGTTGCTGCTATTGGGCTGCAAATGGTTTACTGATTATTTTTCCGGCAACTTTCTTTCCTTGTAAAGGGTTTTAGGTCCCTTCAAAACCTTCTTGTATTGGGTTTTGAGTCCCATCAAAACTTTTTTTCCCTTGATCAAAAACATATTTCTTCACTATTGTTAAATACAGTTTTAAATGACAAATTAAATAATTTCATGCACAGGTCTGTAAAAATCAGACTATACTTTCATTCTTTCAACATCTATGTTTTAATATATTTAAATATTCTTATATCTTTTTAAATATGAAACTCCAATTTAACTATCAAAATTTAAAGAGATTTGTGTCTACACTACTGAGTTCTAAATGCTCAACTCCTCCAAGTATGCACATCTTACTTTAGTTTAAATCTCTTTTTTTCACAGCTCCTTCCTCTTTCTTTCCATGTTGAAGAGAAAATTAATAATAATCAACAACTATGTTCTCTAAAAACCTTTGACTTGCTTCCAATATTCACTACCTATGGTAATAAATTATCTCTATGCTCAAAATTATAACGAGTTGCCTGTATATGACACATATACTTTGAAAATAAACTCTTTGTTTACATAGTTTACTAGTGCTTCCTTTCTTTCCTTTCCATTGCTCAAAATGATAATAATAAGAGTCTCACAATAATAATCTACTCTCCTCTATAGCCCATGACCTTCTCTTGATAACTGTTGCTCATAATATCTTTAACTAAAAATTATTGCCGGACCCCCAATATGCCTCAACATAGGAATTGATAGCAATAATCTTTGGCAAGAATATAGTCTGTATTGGAGGCTTTAGCCTCATGTGGGAGTTTGAAACTATTTTAAACTTAATTACTTACCTTTACATGCATTCATTAGCATTTCTAACTACCTCCAAAAAG
The DNA here is from genome assembly GCA_007258455.2 of Sequoia sempervirens. NCBI lineage: Eukaryota > Viridiplantae > Streptophyta > Pinopsida > Cupressales > Cupressaceae > Sequoia > Sequoia sempervirens. The sequence goes on along the minus strand of VDFB02078956.1, from coordinate 6,417 downwards.
CCACGGCTCTTTTTAGAGGCCGCTGGAATTTGTGCCAACTTAATATCATATATATTTAAATATATTCTTAATTATATATCTATTCATTTATCGTATATATACTTATATATATATATATATTAATTTTTAAAAATGTATTTAGATATTAATCAATAAACTTTATATATAAATCGATCAATCATGAAAATGATGATTACACCACATAACACATTTTTATTATAAAAAAATAGGCTAAATACTATAAGATTTAACCCAACCTTATGACTCGACCACACTTAGCCAAAAACATAGAGTAACTCAACAAAAAAATGTGGTTACTTACCTGAACTGGATATATAAACCTACGTGAGTGTGTGTGTTTGACTCATTTGACATTAACCCATTTATTTTCTCATGTTTATACTCCTTTCTCTAGTGATACTCTCCCTCTCTCTTTGGGAGGGTAAGAATATGATCCTCCATTCAACTTAGAAAGCCAATAACATAGTTAGTCTGTTATTAATCACATCATAATCTTGATTAAATATTAATCATTAACATAAAAGCACATTGCATTGCATTATAATTTCATTAAAATATCAAATGACATATAATCATCCACTAATGTCAAAAACATGTATTTAACGTAAAAGTTAAAAATAGTTTGTAAATCAAAATTTGGGGTGTAACACAATTGAATGGAATACCTAGATTATTATAAAGTACAATAATGAATGCTTATAAAAGCAAAAGTGCAAACCTTAGATGAGGATTTGATTAGATTGTGACAAATGTCCTAATCCTATGCAATAAGACAACTTGACCTATAAATAACCCAATCTAATTTAATAAAAAAATACTCCTAATTTTAGCTTAAGTGAATAAAAGAATAAGGGACCTAATAATTAATTAATGATTAATTAATTATCAAGCGATTGTCCTAATTATTCCAACAATATTGTGTGTTCATTTTAAACACAATATACATAGAGTTTCTATGAGTGATTTCTTTATTTGAAAGCACATATAGAAGATCTTTTGAAATGTAGTTGTAGGAGCTCATTTTATTCAAGGAGAACCATGACATGGAAAAGGCCTATCATGTGGGTTTCTTATTTTGGAACTTATTTTTCTGATTAAGTACAATGGTCTTTTATTGAGTTGTACATGTAAGTTACCTCCAACTCAATGGGTCTCTTATGTAAAGATTAGAGTGATGATTATGGACCAATAATGATATGATTTTGTTCTAAGATTGGATGAAACCCTTGTATGTAGCGACAAGGTTATGTGGTAAGCATAATTGGAGAGATATTTATGTTCATTTAGGCTAGTATTTGAGGGTTGGAGACTATGATAGACCTAGTAATAAACATTTTGCTCATATAACAAAAGGTTGATTAGGTAATTATTGTTCTTTAGGCACACCTAGTGTACCAAAAATTGTTGGTGTTTAAGTTTGCACTCTTAGTACAAACCTACACTCATGCGAACAACAAGCATGAGAAGCTTGCAAATGTGGGATCTAGTTTGTACTTGACAACATCTAGGATTGAAAAGTTTGCTCTTAAGTTTTTAATAAGCTCTTAGAAACACTTATAAGTTAAAGAGAAAAAATAACTAAAAAAATGTAAAAGACAAATAATCGAAACAAATGATTAGAGACCATTCACTAAATGAGATAACTATGTTTCAACCATGATAATTACATAACAATAATCAACAGATTTGTAGCTTAAAAATTTATAATATAAATAAATGACCATCCAAATGAATAAATAGAAAAAAAACAAATTAGATTACACTGTATAACTATAAATTCATAAACAACAAGATCAACGTAAGATTACTAAGATCACAAAATGAATGAGAAAATAATAATTCTATAGAACTTGCATAGAATTGGTATCCCGAGTACATTATGATTGGTAAATGAGTATAGAGCTCATTTATACAAAACTAAAACTACTTGAGAAGATGATGGGACATGGGGAATTAGTGCCATGATATGAGAGAGGCGCACTCATAAACTTTACATAAATATACCTGTGCTAATAGAACAAAGGGCCCATAAAGTAAAATGGCCACTTCCACTTTCGAAAATCGTATGAATTGTAAGTCCTGCTGTATGACAGAACAATGCATGATGAAGAGGACTTTGACATAGAATAGAAGGGGCTAATGAAGGAAGAGGTATATGGGAAGCAAATGCTTTACTTTGTCTGTGTTTCTCTATTTTGATTAGAAATATATTTTCTTTGAAGTCATAATTTTTATTCAAATAAATTTGATGGGTTATTTTTTCATTTATGTTTTCATTCATTTTTTTCTTAAACATGAAATGTAGAGAGTTTTATTAAATATAAATATATTGTCGTGTTGATTATGTAAAATTTTAATGTAAAATTTCACTTATGCTTTTTAAAATTTTATTTATTCAACTAATCACATGTATATAGATATTGTTGTTTCTCTTTCAAATCAAATAAAATTTATAAATAATAGTTAGTTAAACTTTACTCATATAAGAAATGAACAATGACAATAATACAACTGCAATTTTATTTTGAAAGAAAAGTGTTACAAACTATGACATCAGAGTTAATCATATGTATCTTAAAGATGAAATATAATAAGATTAATAATAATGTGTCTTGATTCTTTGACATTATCATAATTACAACATACTAATTACTTAACTTCTATGTACATAAAAATATAATGTCATTTTTTAAAGAAAGAAAAAAACAATAAACTTTAATATTCTGTGCAAGAAAAGTGTTAGAAACTATAACATTAAACCTAATCATAAATAATATCATTAAAATTTATCATAAATAAGGTCCTTGTCTGAAAAGATAAAAAGAAAACAATTAAATTTTAATATTAAAAAATGTTAAAATATATCAGATTAAAATTAATCATATCTAATGTCATTATGAAAAGAAATTAAAAAACAACAATACATAATATGATAAGAATAAAATAACATAAATTAATAATACCAAATCTTGAATCTTGACATAAATTATACTAAATTTTGAATCTGTTGACATAAATTATTCAAAGATAAAAAAATAATGATACCAAATCTCGAGTCTTTGACATAAATTATACGAAATCTCGAGTCTATTGACATAAAAAAATTATTCAAAGATAAAAGAAGAATAAACCGAATGATAACTAGTCAAGTCTTCTTTGAAAAAGGAACAGCACTGGCAAGACAGAGAATAAAAGTTTAGGCATCCCTGCATAATAGACTCAAGAAACACCACCCTTTTTGTCTTTTTTTTTGGCTTTCAGTAAATTCAGTGATAGCTGATGGAAATTTCATCCAAAATCTCAGCCAAACGAGAAGGATAGCAAAAGAATGCCATGTGATCTGAGCCTTCCATTTCATACACTCCGTCTGGGGGATTTTCAGCTATCATTTTCTTCTGCAGCTCTTCTCAAATGGCCTTATCATCCTTGGCCACTACATAAACCCTTGGAACTCTTCCATATCTCTCCTGGCTAAACACCATCTCTCCTTGGATTATAGGAAACTTCCTCCTAAGCAATTCCCCCAGCTCAATATCCTACACTTTCATTCCTCCACATTAATTATTCACAACATGATAGTAAAATAAAAATTAATAGCACCAGATATAGGTATTGCTGGTTACCTCAGTTGGGAAATTTTGGTACAACATTTGCCTTGAGAAAGTAAGGCCAAACTTGAAGGATATTGGGAGGCCACTCTCGCCCATTGTAAATTCTGTGTCTCCCCATAATTGAATTCTGGCCTCCACCTCACTTATCATTTCCATGGCAGAACTTCCACTGAGAGGCATAAACGTTGTTACAAACACAGCAGCTTTAATCTTGTCTGGAAATTGCTGCATCATTAAGCTCAAATTCATGCCTCCTATACTGTGACCTACCAATATTACCTGCACCCAACACATTAAAATCAGATGGAGTTCAAATATATTCTACTGAGAAAAGAATATAGCAGTGGTGCAGAGATCCTACTTTTTGGTGGGGAGGAAGAGAGTTGAACAAGTGGACAAGGGGCTGATTTATGTCGGACCATGTTTGAATTTGATGGGCATCCAGTGTGTGAATTCCACAGGAAGCGAGATCTATTGCAGTGGCAACATGGCCGGCCTTTCTGAGGAGAGGGAGGAGTTTGTACCAACACCAGGCTCCATGACAGGCTCCGTGAACCAGCACAAAGTGTGCCTCTGCCTTTGCCTCCATCACTGATTGCTTTCAATGAAGTGATACTGGCACAAGACTTCACTTTAAAGGGAGAATAAATACAATAGGAAAATTATTTATTATAATATTTTTAGTGAGCATGTTCTAATAGTTGTTATAGTATTTGTTAGAATCAATAGTTGTGACTTTAAAGAACTTGTTAGTGTTGATGATGACTATCCATAATTGAATGAATGTTTTCTTTAGATCTAAAAAGCAACAAATCATGTGATGTCACATCAGCGCACCAATAAAACATAGATTAGTGCACGATTATTGGTCTCACTTTTTTTGGGACCTTTTAGGACACATTGACAAAAGCATGTTGATGTGGCATCATATTTGATGATGTGGTTTTGAAACCTTAGTTATTTGCCAAAGTAAGCTGCTGTAAAAAATTGAGAGTGATTTGAAATTTCCACGTAAGATTTTGAGAAGTATGAAGTTGGAGTGCTCGGGGTCTCCACTATAAGAGATGAGGAGTGGTCAGTTTGAAAAACCACTTTTCTGGTGAATGCCTGTTTTAGTAGGACAAATATTTATCACTTTTTGGTATAGGTGAAGTATAAAATTAGACCAAATGATGTTGGGTCCATATTGACTTTCGATAATGTTTAAATAGAATGATATACTTAAATTTTACTATATATATTTAAGTAGAACAAATATTTATCATTTTTTGATATAGATGAGATGTAAAATTAGAAAGAATAAATAGAGCCTAGTGCCTACGCTTCAACCATCCAGATTGACTTTCAATAATGTTTAAATAAAATTATATATTTCAACTTGCTAAATTTTCCAATAATGTATCAGCCCAAAATTAACATCCGAATAAAACAGATGGCACCTAAAATTGGTCGTACTTTCGGTGGGCGCTTTGCAGTCAAAAAAGTTAAGGATATTACACAATGGTGAAACATTTTTTTGACTATGCCACAGTATTATTTCGATTGTGAAAGCCACCCCTTTTAACCGTGAAAGCCAGAATTCCGTTCCGATTGACTCATCGGAACTAATTAGCCGATAGGTTATATTTTGCGTTGGCTTTAACCAGAAAACTGCAAAACCTGTCTCTTGCCCGGTAAACTTCACCAGAATTCAAGTTGTTAAAAGAATGCATGCAAAATTATAATCTTTTGTTCTAAATGCATTCAAATCAAATCAAATCCGGTCTCGGAATCAAATCAGATTTCGAGTGGACGATCAAATCAGAAGTTAACTCGCACCCAATATTTTGGTTGCAAACATGTCTCCAGCTCAAGAATCCGATATTTTTGGATTTACTTTTGACGTGTTATCAATATATTGAAGCAGAAGCTGTACGGAGATCATTTTTGGTTCGTCTCATTTTTTACTAATACCTGCTTTGTAGGGTTTCAGAATATTTTTTCCTAATCCCTGCTGTGGTAGGGTTTCAGAATATCTTTTCCTGCAAACTCTGCTCAATTTTTTTTCATCGGCATTGTTGGCAGCATGACACAATTTGTCCAGAATCTTGAGGTAAGTCACTTGCCCTGGTTTCAGTTAGTGTTTTTTGTGGAATCTGTACGCGGTAGAATAATTAGTAGTGAAATAATAATGTTCTCCGCCCTTGATGGTTTCGCTTTGTAGGATTTTGCAGCTAATAGTGAAAATAACATTTTACTTCTGGACATGAATCTTTGAACTTGCAAAAGAATTGCTATTCCCCAGGACAGGTGTTGAGTGCAGGTATCTGTGTTACAACCTATGGCTTGCGGTCAAGTAATTTTCCACACTGAACTTAATTGACAAATTCTTTGCTCCAACTTTCATATAATTGTTTCAACTCAAAAGTTGGTTATAAAAGACAGTTTTGCCACATTTGAACACCTGGTACTTCTAGTTTTGGCCTTTAAGTATCATTTGTTATCCATATTCATTGGAACATGGATGTATTAAATTTCGCTTGGTTTTTTTTCACATATCATGTAGATCTTTTAGTCTTTTATTTTAATGGTTTTTTCATCTTTGATACGAGACATGAGGTTATCTATTATGGTTACATAACATGTTTTAGTAAGATATACATTCGTATTTTTTTAGATTAGTTTCTAGATTATAGTTATGGTAAGATTTTATTTCTTGGGATAGGAACATTTTAGGCAATACAATTCATTCCAACATCAATAATTTGTGGAATGTTTTAGAATTGCAACTATCAAATATCAAAGA
>VDFB02078955.1:0-23859 GCA_007258455.2 Sequoia sempervirens | reverse complement strand
CATACATACATGCATACATGGCACACTAGCATACATATACATACAAACATATGAACAAACATTCAAAAAATTGGCATTTAACTAAAGGAAGAAATAACATGAGCACGTTATGTGTTGCTAGATATGTTCCTCGGAGAAGCAAAAAAGTCAAAACTAATAAATAACGCTAGCGCACTCACGTTATAACGTGCTCGTGTAATATTTTGCTTTGGGAATCCCCGAGCCTTAGCTTTGGTATTTTCCTTGGAATACCAACCCAAAGGCTTGGAGGGCATTCCCAATGACCAGAGACGTGTTTTTTGCAAATTCTACAATTTTTCACATAATCGAGTTCGTGCTCACCATCAGGATTGCATTTGGTTCAATATCGACAAAATCAAACACATGGGTAATGTTAACTTCTCTCTTATCTTTCCAACAATAATTTTTTTTTTCACTTTCTGACAATGTTAGGCCTTTCATCCATAATTTCTTTTATTTGTATGTCTATTTTTTGTCAAAAAATAGTGTTTGGTTTTTTTTCATTATAAATTAACTATTCATCAAAATTTCAAATAAATTACATTTTTAGAAACTAGACTCCATTCTACAAATTTAAAAACATTAAAATTAAAAATATATTACTTTCCAAAAATTTTAGGGGGAGCATGGACAAAATTCTGCTTTTTAGGAAGTGCTCACTTAGAAAATTATTAAAAAATCAAATATTCATTAAAAAATTATCAAAAAAATTGTGCATCAACTAGATGCTATTAGCTAACTTTTGACCATAGAGATTTTAAAAATATTAAAAAAAAGTTCACCGTGCTCAGGTTGTACAAGAGTTGCTATGTTATGTTTTTCTAACAAAAACAACACCAATTTGTGTACATCCCTATTTTGAACCCCTTAATTTCAACCATTTTCAAAATAAATTAGTAGTTTAGAAAGTAGACTCGGAGCACTTCGATCCTTGTTTTTGTTCCATCTCAAAATTTTGAGTGTAACTATCATCAATTTCACGTCCAAGGTCAGCATTTCCTGATTTCAGAAAAAAAGTGGCCACTTAAGCCCCCTTTCTGGGAACCATCTTGGTGCACTTACCCAATTATCTGCCAAAACACCGATGGATTTTTCTTTTGGGAAGGACGATGTTGAAGATGAATGCCATGATGCAGAGAAGGCTTTGAAGTTCATCCAGAAAGTCCAAGAAATTCATCAAGTAGTGGAAGCACAGTTGGAGAAGATCCAAGAAAAATACAAGGCTTGCCATGATAAGCATCACATTGATCACCATTTCTAGGTTGGAGATAGATTTTTGTTACATATCATCAAGGAAAGAATGAAAGGTGAAGGAAGGAAGCTCAAGCCAATCAGGTATCGTCCTTTCAAGATTTTGGAAAAGATCGACACCAATACATTCTACCTTAATCTTCCTCCATACATGCATATATATGTGGTTGTCAATGTTGAGAATCTGAAGTTGTATGAGCCTCCAATGATATTGGATGAAGACACAGACATTTAGGTTCCATCAGTTGATGATCTTTCACTAGAATACATGTCAAAGTTGCCAGAGGATGTCATCCTAAACAGGAATGTCAGGACTTCACAAAGGGGAGTAGTTGAATACCTCAAAGTGGGACTAAAGGGGATGAATCCAAGCAAGGAAAAATAGATGGAGATTGGTAAAGTGGGGGAACTTTACCCTGACTTATTTTCTGAGTAATCAAGCTTTCGAAGGTCCAAAATATCTCTACTGGGGAGGACTAATCCAAGGGGATACTCTTTCACTAAAAATTGAAGTGTCTCATATACTCCAAAATTTAGCTTCATTGTGAAGAGCTTGAAAAAATGAATCCAATGCAAATTGAATGGGGTCAAAAGGAGCTCATACACTTAAGTTATGGCCAATAAAAGTTTGGTCAAACAAGTACTTGAGGCCCATCAGAAAGGAAAAAAATGATCGACTCAGAATCAATCAGAATCAGTGTCAAATTGAAGAGCTCATCAAGACGAACCCAACGTCGCTCATTTCGCCACAATCCAAGCCTGTATGCAAGAGTTATCGCAAGTCAAAGTTTTAGGTACTAATGTTGACCAGGCCGTACAGATGCTAAAGTTAGCACGATGTCAGCATACTGACATAATAGACCATACATTGATGTGGCAACTAGTGTGGCACCATTCAACAACATGGACCAACTAGTGAGTGATACGTGGTGAACCATACAGTGTCAAGGCATGGAGGTGGCAAGGTGACATAGTATCCAGTCATCAATTGAGTTTTATTTGTCAACAAATCTAGAAGGGTCATGTTTCCCAATCAGATGGTGCCACATGGCACCTCGGTGGCACACCTCCATTGGTGGTTTTAACCAAAATATATATTTGGGTGGGGTCGAACTCGCGACCCCCACCTCCTACTATTCTACATAACCATTACACTTTTGTGGTTGGCTTAACCATATGGTAACCATCATTTGTTTTCTTGTTCTTTAATTTGAAGACGGATTTAAAAGGAATGGTCGGCGAGGATTGAACTCCCAACATACCTGCCACTAAGACTTCTAGAAAGAATCTTATATCCTAAGTAAACTTAGTCATGTGAATAAGTCTTCTAGGTCGCTAGTAAGATAAATTACTAGGTACAAGACATATATTCACACCAACAAGCAATACATTGAGGGCAACTGTGAATCACACCTTAAGGGTCCATACTGGCATTGTCCATGGAAACTATATACTTGGGTTAGTTTTCAATAGTGTTTTGTAGACCTTTAGAATCAAACCATTTCTCCTCATCATCAATTGAGCGACTCACCTATTTAATAACATCCTCAACCCCTTTCTTCCTAGAAGTCTTTGGGTGGCCCACTTGATAGTTGGATCCTATCATATGAGAGAAACTAACCCCTCCTCAATTTTGTACCCTTCAACATTAACAACGAGAACAATTTCCTCCTTAACCAAGACCAAATTTGGTGAAGCTTTTTGCTTTTTTTGGTGGGGGGTTTCTAAAACCCCACTTGGTCACATTTGCTCAAACCAAGAGAAAGGGGGAAATTTTTAAGGTCATAAAGACCTTGAGTTGCTTGAGATTGGTCAAAGGTAGGAGACATAGGTGAAGGACTATCCTCAATAAGGTTAGAGGTGGTGGAGGGTTGTGTGGTAGCATTAGAGGGTTAACCCAAGAAATTTGGTTGGGGGGAAGTGGGGTGGCGAGGGAAAAGTATGATTAGAAACAAAAAGATTCTTCATTTTTCCTTTCTTTTTCCCCTAAGGGGTGGAAGTGGTCACAAATTTCAGGGAAGTAGGGGAGTTTCCTCAATCAAGACAACTTGATTTTTCTTTGGCAGGCATAAGGGAAGATAGAATTGGTAAAAGTGCATGATAAGACGTTGATGAAGGGGAATAAGATATTTTTTTGAGCATTATTTATTCAAATATAGAACATCCTTAATAAAGCTTTTCAGTGAGGTTAACAGGTAGAAAGGGAAGCTTAATAGCACATTATGGCAGAAATGGTTAAGGAGCGGTAAGTGGTAAAAATAACACTTGAATCTACCTTCAAGAGTAAAAAAATTCATAAGCATGAGGCATTTCTTATCCCATGGTGAAGAAATTTTTTCCCTGTTGAAACCACCTTACAGTTTAGTAGGGTTATTCACCCTCCTTGAGAAAAAGAGAAAATGTTATTTTTCAACATTTTCCTATGTCTTTTCCATCCTTCCCTTTTGTATTCATTCTTTTCACATGTGAAATCTCATCTTCATTAATCTCAAAAAAAATTCCACCAAATTTAACTTTCCTCCTTGTCCCAGGAGTGGGTGAACTAAATGGACAAACATTTTTTATGTCCCTTGCAGCATTCCAAGAAAGGAGCAACCCCTCCTTCACAAAAAATATGCCAAATAGTTGCATTAGAGGAGAATTATTCACAAGAATTGGGTTCAATACGAACTCTACCCCCACCTATCCTTTCCTAGTAGAACAAAAAGGTTTGCAAAATGATATCAGATCTTCTCAAGATTTTACACAAAAGCCAAGGGTCTGAGCAATTAGTGTTCAAAAATGATGTTAAATGAGATCACTCTTTATATAGTAGATTTTTTTTTCCCTAATTTTTTGATGTATTAATAAGTTAATTTAGTGCATCGATTTATTTTTTCCCAGTTTTCAGAACATTTAAAATATATATTAAAATGTGTGTATTAGAAACACAATTGTTTCCATGGGGCGTCACCTTTTGTCTTAATTATTTATCCAAAATAAAAAAAATAGTATCATTTTGAAATAGAATATGTTATCTAGTGCACCACTTTTTTTTAAAAAAACTTCTAATAAATTTTAGTATTTTTTCTTAACAAGATAATCAACCTTATGTTTTTTTGTTGATAACCTACTCTTATTAAAAAATAAAAAAATAATTAAACTATTAAAAAATATATATTTGAAAAGTACACTTATAGATCTACAAAATGGTATTTTTGTATTTTATAAAAATGTTATTTACTTGAGTAGGAGTTTTTGAAACAACAAATTTTTCAAATAATTTTAATTTTTTGGTAATTTGGTCTCAAAGTGGCACTCATATGCATTTAATGAACACTTTTATTTGGGAAAGTTGTGTTCATATTTAACTTAGCTACAATGAATCTAGATAGATCATATGTTTGAAAATAAACGATTTTTAGTTTAAAATACTTAAATTCACTTGTGTTGATAAGTTAGTTGGAAGTGTGATGCAACTTTGTATTTTTACCTTCTTGTCTTCTTAAATTACTACACACAAGAATAGTTTTCCTAGGATCCATAGAGATACTTGAAATAGAAAAAAATTATTCATCATTTCCACCACTATCATTATGAGCAATAATGGTGGAAGGGTTTGAGTGTGTAGAGATGAAATGGGTCTATAAAATTCACTATAAATCAATCCATACATAACATGAAGACATTAGGTTATGAAATTATGTTATGAAAACTCTAATGAATGAATTAATTAAAGTATGGTTTTTTTCTTCTTGATCTCCTCTTCAAATCTATGCTTGCAAAACAAACTAATCATCATGGGACAATCTATTCATGCTTGGTGGTTGTAGAAGTCAATGTTGGATATTAATTGAAAATATAGGTCATTTCCATTATTATCGATTGAATGACATCCAAATTCTCCTTCATTAGGTCAAAAATATGTTTTAGGTGAAAAAATTGTTGTTTTATGAATTAGTGCAACCAAACTGGTCATAAATGACCTCAAGCCTATGTAGTTGGTAGGTAAAAGTTCTAGTGAAAAATCGTAAGAATTTTGAACTATCAAGGATCAATGAAAACTCATACAACATACCATTGGTTGGGGTGTTGAGAGTTAGAGGTGGGAGAGAACTCATGCCATTGAGTTATGTGGAATGAGGGAAACTCAAAAGAGCAATTCTAAAAAAGATTATAATTTCTAGAATGTCTAGGAATTGGAGTCAAAAGTACCTTGTGATATGTACCAAGGTGAAGGGAAGGGTGAGATTTTGACTTTGAAGGGAAATGTAAAGATATCATAGGGATTTTAGAGGATTGAAGAAGGCATGAAAGGAATTATGAGTTAGAAAAACCCAATAAATATACTAGAAACTTTTATAAGGTGGGGAATCACATACTAGGGATGGCTTGGAAAGGGTACATGGGTAAAAGAAATCCCACAAACCTAACTTTGAAAAAGTACTTTTTTCATGTCCCCTTTTCAAATCAAAGGTTGAGAGTCAAGGTTGTTTCTTAATGTTTGCTACGATCAAGGTTTGAGGATGTTTCCCCTTGCATGCCTTAGATAGGATCAAAGGTACAACTCAATGCCTATGAAGTCAACTAGGATGGTGAGAGAGTTTGCAAGTATGACTTGTGGAACAATGGTAGTGTGTGGAATGGTGATTGAAATGGTAGAGTGTGGAATAGTGGGAGATTTTTCAAGGCTCACTATTGGTGGAGCCTAATTATCTTCATGGAGTTGTCACATTCAGTCTCCAAGTGGGAGGTTGTTGGTTATGGGCTTATTGGTTAGTATATATAGAATGGGGGTGGGGAGTAGGGGAAGGGTGTGCATTGGGGGGTAGTCCCCTACAAGGTTTTAGGGCAATGTGTCTCAATGGGGAATCAAGGGAATCACCCCCAAAAACCACATTTGATATATATTTATTCATTGTAAATTTGAATCGTTCATCATTAGGTCACATATTTGACAGTAGAGAATGTGTTGATTTTTCTTTCCCTAAAAAGTAACCCCTTTTATAAGGGCATTATATTATAGTTGAGTATTGCATTGTACTATGAGGAGATTCTGATAGAGAGAAGATGAAGTTATAATGGATGTGTTGTAGGTTGTATCCCTTCATTTTCTTGAATGACATAAAGCAAGGATTGGCTATTTCTTTATGGACATATCCCATATTGGGTCAACCACTGATATCTATGTCTTTATGTTTAGTGTTATTTTTATATTGTATTTTGTGTTCATCTTATTGTATATTACTCTATGATCCTTTTCCTCACAATTGGTATCTAAGTTATACATTTATTTGGTTGATTAGCTCAAAAGGAGGGATTCTTGGTTTGAGTGGGAGAATTTGCAAAAGAAGGAAATTTTAGTGTTGATAATTTCAATGGCCAAAACTACTAGTGGAGGACTATCTATATCAATAGGGTATTTTCTTACCATTGGGAGGAAAAGAAAAGAAGCCTATAGATATGATGGATCAAGAATGGGAGATTCTTGACAAAAATGCACTAGAAACAATATGGATATGCCTAGCAACATCAATGGCTTTCCACATATCAAAAGAAAAAAAAATGGATTTGATGTCAAAATTCTCTTAACTTAATGAAAATCCCTTAGCTTCAAACTAGGTGTTTCTTATGAAACACTTATTTAATTGTGATAATTGTGTTTATCAAAAAAATAGCTAGATTTCTCAAAGTTGGGAAGCAAATGGAGAGTGAAAAGTTAGAGCTTGTACATTCAAATGTATCAGGACTATCTCAAGTATCATCTCTTAGTGGCTCTTATTATCATGTTACTTTTATTGATGATGAAACTAGAAAAACTTGAGTTCATTCAAAGAAAATATGATTTGTTTGATATTTTTAATAAATGGAAGGATTTGGTTGAGAATGAGACAATAAATAAGTTGAAGTGTCTCAGATAAAAGAATGGAGGAAAATATTTGTTGGGATATGGTGTTGTACACCATTGCATAAATTGATATATTATAATGTTGTAATTAAATAATTATTTAGTTACATGATGCACCTAGGTGGTGTGGTTAATCACACTAGGTAATTATTTGGGGACCAATTGATGTTGTATTGTAACACATTGTATTATTATTTAATGTGTGGGAGACATGTGCTAGCAATTTAATATTGAGGAAATATTAAATAAAGTGAAAAATTAGTACCCAATTTTAAATAAGGGTTTAGTGGTTTTGTGGTACATGGTTTTATCTTACCACTTGGTTGTATTTGTGTGAGATTGAGTCTATAAAAGAAATCACATGTTTAGTGGTTAAGGTTGGTTGGTTGAGTGGGTTGTCATTATTGAGTCTTTCCGAGGAGTGCATATGTGAAGCATGGCATGGGATGTGTGGATTCATTCTTGGACACATGAAGATGCATTGAGAGGCTTTATGCTTAAAATATATTCATTGTAACTCTTGTATTTATTTAGTGCTGAATAATATAAAGTATGGATGCTTTCAGAGGCTAGGTTTTTCCCTCTTGAGGGTTTTCTTATGGTATATCTTGTGGTATCTTGCGGCTTGTCTATTTGATCTATGTATTATGGTTACTTGTATGCTATTTATCTCTCACAGATTTATGTAGGAAATGAATTAAGATTGTGGGTTGAATGCAATATTTCCTAACAAGTGGTATTAGAGCTTTCATGGTTGATGAATTTTTGTTATAAAACCCTAGTTTGAGAGTTTTTTGCAAAGTTGAAGCCATGGAAATTCATGAAAGCTTTGAGGCATTACAAGATATGAAACACATATTGTAGGTGTTTTTTTGTAGATTTGGGCTTTTGGGTTGTCAAGATTTGTTGGGTTTATTGCAGATCTAAAGTTTTCAAAATGTGGCTCAAAGAGGGTTTCTTCATATGAGTTTTCATATGAGGGTTCTTTAGAGGAAATTTCATGGATGACCTCTTGAGACAAAACTGACCTCACCATTGGATCTAGGAGGCCCGAGACATAAAAAATGACATAAAATTTGACCTATTTTAGAAAAGTTGAAAAAAAGGAAAAAAAATTAGTTGTATGACAGTTTTGGCCACCCAATTTTTCCATGTGCAAAAAATGTTTGAAAAAATAATAATTTTATCCACAAAAAATTTCCCCTAAACCGTGCAAAAATAAATAAATTTAATTTAATTTAAAAAATTGCATTGAAAATTTTAAAGAAAGAAAATTTAATTTCTTCTTAGGCCGATAGTATTGCTATCGACCCCCTGTCAGAGGGGGTACTGCCTCTGTCGGCCCCTGTACAACAAGGTATGTCAAGACCCATGGGGTGTAATAAAAATAATAATAATAATTTTTAACTGCCATTTAAAATCAAATATGTCGAATTTCAAATTTTTAAAAGTCAAAATCTAATTGCTTGTTGGGTCCGAAATAAGGGGAGGTGTAGTTTTTAAATCGAAGAAATTAAACTTCTTTTAAAACCTTTTTCAAATATACTACCCCAAGTGGTGGCCCATCTAGCCAACCACCGGTGGACCACTCTAGGGCAACCAATGTACCACCATGAGGTCAAATTGGACAAAATATAACATATTTTTAAACTCGCATAACTTTTTCCCACAATTTCTTTTTTTGGCATCTTGTAGTCATTGGAAATCTCTTTTTGTGCTCTTCATTGTGGTATAGGTGGTTGGATGATTTTTATGCTTTGACCTATTTTTGGAGCCTGAAACACAAATTTTATTGGTTACACTATTTTGAGCATAACTTTTGCATACGAAGTCATATTTTTTATTTCGAAGAGGCATTGGAGAACATGGACAGTGTACTACACAGTGGTTTAGATTGTTTATCAATTTATAGAGCAGGATGGGTTTGGTACTTGTTTGATCACTTGTAGGTGCATGAGTTTCAAGGTATGATTGTGTGAGCATTCAGATGAATCAAGAGGCAAAACCATTAGGGAGTACATGTTTAAATATGATATTATGATGGCACAACTGATTATCAGTTTGGTGCTTCCTAATACAAGTTTATAAGTATTTTTTAGAGTTAGAATTTGATGGTGACATGTACATAGGTTGTCTTTAGTTTTAAGGACATGGTTGGAAATGGTTTGAGAGTTGGAGTCTTGTATGGGTGATAGTTGAGTGCAAGTACACTGATGGATATGGTTATGGTGTCATGGTATGTAGGTACATTTATGCATTGGCATGACATGATCATGTATGTGGTTGTTTGGTGGTGATATGGTTTGGTGATTAAGAGATTGCTCTTATCTTCTTGATACTTATTTGGTTCCTTGACTATGGTTACTCATTTGTGGACATGTTTGGAAAATTATATTTGTATTTGATTTGGTGTTTGAGTCAATGCCTACAGAATTACCTTCTTTGGTACCTCGATTTGTAGGTTAGTGATGTGATGATGAGTTTACATGCTTCATTGTTTTGATCACGAGTTATACAAGTTTGTGGATTAGCTACCCATTTTCTTATAGTGGGATGAATTAGTGTGGACTATCTATATCCACGAGATTGGTTTAGTGTTGATGCAGATCTTGTTAGTTGACCTTTTATGTGGTCTTTTGTGCATGTATGGTGAGGATGGATGGTGAGAGTGCCTGATATTGGTATGTTGCTTTGGGATGTGAGGATATATGGTGAGAATACCTAATTAGTCAGTGTTTGGGACTTGTAACATGAGGTTTGATCACGATTTCATGATAGCTTGGTACATTTTATTGGTTATATACTTTCAGTGGGAGCTTTTGACACTGATGACTTGGTGGTGTTGGCTTGGTTTGTGATGGTTTTATGGAGGTTTTATGTATCTTATTGGCTTGGAGATCTTGGTTTCACTTGTATGTTATTGACATTATAGTTGAGTGTGTACAGACCTGGATGATCTTCATGGAGGATATGGTAGTCATGATGCCATGTGTGGCTTGGTATTATGGTTCAACGAGAGCTTTTGGTAGTGGTGTGGATGTATCATTGGTAATGGTTATCTTTATGTGATTGTAGATGTGGTTTCTTGGTTTAGAGTGTGTTTGATATTATGTCATTGTTACTCTTGATATTGGTTTAGAGTTTTGGCATGATATGTGCTCTCTTGAGACCAAGATGTATGTATTGGTGCATGTGATCTCCTAGGAGGAGATGGTTAGATAATGATGTCATGGTAGGTTCTTGATCCTGTGGTTGGAGCTTTGGAATTGATCTTGGGAGTTCCTTTTGTATTGATTATATTGATCATTTTCTTGATTACTTCATGATGGTGCTATGTTGCATTTGGAGTTTGGCATGTATTGATTGGTTACAGTTGCTCATGGATACTTTGAGATGTAGGTGAGTTCATGATGGATCAATAGAGGAGATTGTTCTTGGAGTGATTCATGATGGCTTGGTTATACTAGAGGAGCATTCTCATTCCTAATTCTTGGTCTACTTGGTAGCTTATCATTTGAAAGGTATTTTCCCATTATATCTTTTAGATGTTTTATGTTTCATGCTTTTATTTCTCATGGGAATGAGTTGATTCATTGTGTCTAATTTTGGATACTCATTTGAGGATGGTTTAACATGAGTTTATATGCTTTATATTTCATAGATATGGATCTTGAGCTATGGATATTTAGTTCTAAAGGATTCATTTTGAGGGATGTTTAGCATGGTTATCTCCTTGTGCATTGAGGTTATGTTATCATTTATTGATAAGGAGTTTGCGAGATGGTTTATAGGATAATTTTGAGATTTGAGAATGGTTACTTTGAGTTTGATCTTCTTGATTAGAGAGGCTTACATCCATATTGGTATTATTACATGATTCATATGTTGTACTTGTCCTATGAGATTGAGTGTTATGGATGTCGAGGCTTTTCATTTGGGGTTATTAGGAGATCATACTTGACTCAATGTAGCACTTTTGAGGTGTTGGTAGGACACATTATGGTCTACATGTTTTTCCTCTCTTCATGGTTCCTTCCTAGATGTTCATGTTCATATGATTTGGGAGGATGGTGGCAACATGTTGTGAGAGATTATACAACTATTTTGGTTGCATGTGTGGATCATTATTATTGTTCTTGGTACTTCATGATTTGATTTACCTATCGCACCCTTATATAGTGTTGATTGGTAGACTTGATATGATTTTACATTACCTATGCAATGGGAGTTCCTAGATATGTATGTTCTTCATTGATAGGTTTGATATAGGGAGCTTAGTTGCAGTTTATGGGTTGCATATGTTCTTGACATGAGTTTACTGATGATGTTGATACCTAGGAGGTATGGATGGTTGGATGTATTAACATTTTTTGTGGATGCTATTTCTGATCATGTGGGTTTTTATTCATGAGAAAAAAATGGTTAGAGGCTAGAGCCTTTGTTATCACTTGGATTTCACGATTATGTTCCTAGATTGGTGCATTTTCACCTTGGTATGTTCATTTTCTTCCATAGGTGGCACATTGGAGGATGGGAGGATTTCATGCTTGAGATGGTGGTCACTTTGTTCTTATTTCAAGTCTAAAGGAGTGAATTTGCACCCCCCTCGCAAGTTCCCCTTTTACACCCTTCACCTTAAAAAATAAAACCTGATCATGTAATTCCACATCATCCATTTGCATTCCATCCACTTGGAACTTGACTGTAGTGTCAGTGGGGGAATTTATGTTAGGGACACGCACATGACACACAAACATCTACATGGCACACTATCGTCCTAATAGGATTTTTTCCTCTAGAATCTATGAAAGTGTCACGTTTTCCATTGGGGCTGAAATTGTAACATGTTTGCACCCTTCAACCAACCTCTGAATAACTCTTTCCTCCCCAAATTCACTTAGAAATGTCTTTCTCTCTTTCTCATTCATGCTTCTTCAAAATCTAGGTATTCTACACAATTCTTGAGTAAATTCTTGGAACTCTTGATCTACTTGTTGCACTATCAACCATTCAAACATCACAACATTCTTCACATCTACCATAGAAGCTGAAACTTGGTGTCTTGTGAGACTTCTTTCAGACTCGCTATGACCATGTCAACTTTTCCATGGTTGTAGACTTGTATCCCTCTCTCATTAGCCTTGAGTGCCTCTGGTCGAGGGTGGTATCATGTGCTTACTATTGCATTGTTGTTGGATTTGAGTAGTATAGTGGTTCTTGTAGTATTTGGTATTCTTTCCTTTCTAGCATAACTTCTTTATTGCATTTATATTTCTCTATCTATTTGGCTATATGTGGAGTTGGGAACACCAAAACGGGGGTTTGAATGTGACAAGCCCCAAAACAGCCCCAACATTTTTCCCCATTTCGTTGTGTGTAGGTACTCGTTCATGTGGATCTTGCTTGCGAATTGGACCCTTCGTAAGTTTATTTCCACCACCTTTCACTCTTGTCATTTCTTATAATATTTCTCTCATTATTCTGTTATTCTATCATTTCTTGCTTTCGTTATCATTTCAAACCCTAGTAGGTAAGTTGTTAGTAGGTTTTTAATATCTTCAACTATAATTTTTCATTGTCTATCTGTACAAATGCCAGTGTCCCTATTCTACACTATTATCCTCTAGAAAAGAGTTGTCTGAGGTATAGTTTGAGATCTAGAAACCTGCTCACTTAACCCAAACCTAACTCTCGAGTTAGCTAAGTGACAAAAGTACTGAGAGTGCTCTTCATTCTCTACCCCTAAAAATCAAACAATTCCTAAACACTTGCACTATTGATGTAGATCAAGGTATCCTTCAACTCTCAGCTCTCCATGACTTGGATTCATTGAGTGGTCGGTCCCCCTCCTCTACAATTTTGGTGAACCTAACATGAACATTCTGGTTTTGTTTGGTAGTGCTAAAAAACCCTTCCCTTGTATTCTAGGAGTGTTGTGGGTTTGAGTGTTGTATGGAACCTAGCCTTGCAACCCAACCTACGACCCCTAGTGGCGTATCTAGAAGGTTTCCTAAGCATCATGAAACAAAACCTCAGGTGGGTCACCATCTAATTGTGATACCCTTGGGAGCTCCTGTGAAAGCTCTATCTAGTGTACGTAAAGATGGCTTCCTTTTTACACCTACCCATCCCATCTACACAACCTGGGATTTGATCTCCTATTATAACATTTACCTCATAATATTTGTCGATGAACTCTAATAGAGAACCATCTCCTTTGTACACCCCCACAAGTATCAATGGGAATACTATAACTAGTATTCTCATTGACCCTACATGTCGGGTGAATGTCATTACAAAGGAGATCATGTTGATAAATTTTTTACATAAGGATGATGGGTCCAAAAGCACTATATGTACACACGATGGACTTTCCATCCCTCCCATCAGTTGTATCACCTTGATAATCTTGGTTGGGCCCAAGACCGTGAATGCACTCTTTGACACCATCCTAGGGTTTAAACTATTCAAGGTGAAACTAGGCATTCCCTTATTGGTTTCCATGAATGCAGTTTCCTCAGTAGTCCATAAGTGCCTGAAGTTTTCAAATGAGGGTTTTGTGCATGTAGTCCACAACACCAGTTATAAACTGACGATTGTGCATGGGGGCTGCTCACTAGATCACTTTTTGCTTGCTCCTGTTGGTCTGCTCCCTCCTAGGATAAACCTATTGTATCAAACTTATGTGAAATACAAGAGTGGGGGCATAACTCCAAGGATGAGATACCCTCCTCCCTATGCTATTTCACATAGATCTTACATAATAGCAAAATAGGAGGATGCCTTGGCCGCTAGGAAAAGGAAAAATGAGAAGTCTTCCCAGGTTCCTCCTCTTCTCCCTCTCTATTGTCCCACTTTTTGCTTCCTCTCACCCCATTTTGGTGCCATCGACTTCCACTCGTATGTATTTTCTGGGGAGTCTGATGGTGCCCGCATGACGAAAGCCCAAGCATCTAACATTTGAACTTCTTGTCTTACCCATGTTGCCTTGTCCTGTTTCATATGGTAAGGAGAAGCATCCCCATGGAGCATCCTTTATGTCTTAGCCTTTGTAGCCTCCTACTACTCCTACCTATAAGGTATTGAATGGGAAGAGGTCCACCACTAAGGCACTCAAGCCTACTCCTCCTGTTGTTGGTGTATCATCCTCTCTATCTCTTCCTCTTGTTCTTGTCTAGGAGTCACTCCCTCCATCAGAAATGGTTGTGATGGATACTTCGATGGCTGAACAAAAGTATTACGTCCCTTCTCAAGATGCAGTCTCTAGCTCCCAGAGTCATAGAAACCACTGCAAGCACCAAAGGAAGGCTTTGGCCACTAAGCAGGATGCCTTATAGAAGAAGGAAGAGGAGCCAATAGTTGTTGCTTCGACATCTCTTGTTGTGTCCTCTTTTGTTCTTCCTTCTTTAGTTCCCTCAGCCTCAGTCTTTCTCCCAACTCCCCTTGCAAGCATGAACGATCCTCATCCGAAGAGGGTGCAGGTATTCATTGCTCCTTTGGTTGAGCCTCCCCTTCTGATGTCCCTTTCAAAGATCCTACCCTTTTCCAAACCTGTAGACATGCCAAACACCTTGGTGGTGTCTACTGCAATTTTCTCCTCTTCCTTTGCACCCTTTGCTTCATCCTTAGGGATCTCACATCCTCTAAAGAAGAAAATGATGGAGGATGACCTTGCTTGCAATGGGGGTCAAAAGAATGGTTCTCCTTCTTCATAAGGTGGTTTTGTGTTGGCTTGTGTCGTACTAGTGACGGAGGAAGCCCCAACATCCCCTAAGTTTTTCAATGCTCTCGAGTCTTTCAATGAGCCTAGTAGTGGATTTGAGTACCACCTCCATCATCCACTGAGTTGATGCATGGCTCTCCTGTGAAGTGCATGTCCAACTCTATGGATGAGGTTCTAGCTCTATCAGCAATCTTTGTGAAATCACTAACATTCACCTCATAAGAACTGAGTGGAGAAGACCTTGAGGGTCCTTGTTCCTTGGATTTTGTTGTAGGAGGGTTGGAGGGTACCCCCCTTAATATTTTTCCCTTGTAGGCTCATCCGCCCTCCCCTTACAATGATCTAGATTGGGAGAACGATGACCTCTTGGTTGATAAGAACTAGGGGGTGCCTCTTCTTTATCTATAGATTAGATTGTGTGTGTATATTGTGTTCCCCTATGCTTGTCTTATGTGTTCCTGGATGACCCTTGTCACCCTCATAGGTTCTTGGATACGTGAGTTTTTTTGTGTCATAAAAATTCTTCTATTTGTTGTCATTCTTCTCTTTTTCATGTATTGACTTTCGACAATTGGGGATGATGCAAAGTGTTGGGGGAATTTAGGCCTGCCTTCCATGTTGACCCTTTTTTTTTCATTTTGTTTTCATGTGTCCCTCACAAGATATGATATAGTATGAGATTGATGACAGTTCATATATATACTATTATATCTATTTATCAATATTTATGAGTAGCTCTAACCCCAAATATTAGATCCCCTTGTCTCTTGTTTGCTACATCCTTGTTTCTCCTTTCTTTTTATCTTTCTCTCTTCTTCACTTGCTTTGTGATGTTGTGGTTCTCATGTGTTGTCCCTCACGTGTGTGAAAACATTACCATGGTTACATCTCGTCATGTTTCATAGGCCACAACATAACTTTCATTCTTGCTTTTCTCTCCATAGGATGTCATGTTCCTTTGTGTTCAACACACACCATCCTAATGGGGGGTTATCATATCACTCCAAGTTTCAAAAGGTTTATTCGGTGGTCAATGAATCCATTCTTGAAAATATCTATTTTTCAAAAATCGCATTCTTCAACAAGAACCCCTAGTAGAATACTTTTTCCCTTCATCATGGGTTCATAAAGAAAGAATTTAAAAAAAATTCCTCCGAGGAGGGAGCACCTTTTCCTATAGGAAAAGTCCTGACCTTCCCCTCTCAAGGGGGTATTCTTCCTTTCAAATTCTTTGATGAACTGGAATCTTTCAAAAGGATTCCTTGATGTTGAATTGATTTGCAAAAAATATGGTTACCTTTCCTTCAATTGTTGACCTAATGTGTGACTTTCTATCTGCATGGATTGTTTTTTCTAACATGTTTTGTATGCGGATTAACATGTTTCTTTGCAGGTGTTCCTATGAAGCTACTTTTCAATTGACCTTGTAGGATTGAGTACCTATAGGGCCCCATCAGACTCTACAGAGTCCCTCACATTTGACTTCCTTCAGGACTGAGCACCTAGGGGGCACCTTCTTTGCAAGTTTGAGGACCTGTGAAGTGCTTACATCCTATAGGATCTGTCCACCATTGGTTTGTGGGCCTCCAGTGCACTTTGTTCAATCCTCCTTAGGAGAGAGTACATGTGGAGCCATTTTCCTTCATTGTGCTTTCAAGCATGCCAGATTGTGGTCTACTTCCTCGACAATTTAGGCATATTTTCTTGGAACTCTTTCAACCTAGTTTACCAAACACTCATTGGCACTCATGTTCACTAATGTGGGGGGAAAATGTATAGGAGTGAATTTGTACCCCCCTCACAAGTTCCCCTTTTACACCCTTCACCGTACAAAAATCAAACCTAACCATGCAATTTCACACCATTCATTTGCATTCCATCCTCTTGGTGCTTTTTTATAGTTTTAGTGGGAGAATTTCTATTGAGGACATGTGCATGGTGCACAAACATCTATGTGGTGCATTTCCATCATACTAGGGTTCCTTCTTCTGGAATCTACAAAGGTGTTATGTTCACCATTGGGGATGAACTGTAACGTGTTTGCACCCTTCAACCAACCTTTGAATGACTCTTTCCCTCCCAAATTCACTTAGAAATGTCTATCTCTCATTCTCATTCATGGTTCTTCACACCCTAAGCATTCTACACCATTCTTGAGAAAATTCTTGCAACTCTTGAGCTACTTGTTGCACTATCAACCATTCTGACATCACAACATTCTTCACATCTACCATAGAAGCTACAACTTGGTGTCTTTTGAGACTTCCTTCAGTGTCAGTGCAACCACGTCTACTTTTTTGTAGACTTGTATTCCTCTCTCATTAGCCTTGAGTGCCTTTGGTCGAGGGTGGTATCATTTTCTTACTATTGCATTGTTGTTGGATTTGAGTAGCATAGTGCTTCTTGTAATATTTGGTATTCTTTCCTTTCTAGCATAACTTCTTTATCGTATTTCTATTTCTCTATCTATCTAGTTGTCTGTGGAGGTGGGAGCACCAAAATGAGGATTTGACTACAACAAGCCTCAAAACAGCCCCAACATTTTTCCCTATTTCATTGTGTGTAGGTACTCATTCGTGTGGATCTTGTTGGTGAACTAGATCCTTCGTAAGTTTATTTCCACCACCTTTCACTCTTTTCATTTCTTATAATATTTCTCTCATTATTCAATTATTCTTTTATTTCTTGCTTTCATTATCATTTTAAACCCCAATAGGTAAGTTATTATTAGGTTTTTAATATTTTCGACTATCCTTTTTACTATCTATCTAGACAGACGCCAATGCACCTATGAGATGTTAGCGCACCGCACTATTTTCACTATTTTGCACTACTTTTCATGGTACATTCTGAGATCCAAAAACTTGCTCGCTTAGCCCAAACCTAACTCTCAGGTCACCTAAGTGACAGAAGTACTGAGAATGCTCTTCATTCTCTACCCCTCAACATCAAACAATTCCTAAACACTTGTGTGGTTGAGGTAGATTAGATCAGCCTTCAACTCTCGGCACTCTGTGACTTGGATTCGTTGAGTGGTCGGTCCCCCTCCTCTACAGTAGGTATCTTGATGGAGCATGATAGCATTGTGGAGGTTCATTTGGTTTCATTTATGGATATGATGATATATTTCATGTATTGATCCCTTATGCAATGTATACAACAAGTGGACGAATATTGGGATATGGTGTTGTACACCATTGCATAAATTGATATATTATAATGTTGTAATAAAATAATTATTTAGTTTGATGCACCTAGGTGGTGTGGTTAATCACACTAGGTAATTATTTGGGGACCACTTTATGTTGTATTGTAACATTTTATTATTATTTAATGTGTGAGAGACATGTGATAATAATTTAATGTTGGGGAATTATTAAATAAAGTGAAAACTTAGTACCCAATATTAAATAATGGATTAGTGGTTTTGTATTTGCATGGTTTTATGGTACATGGTTTTATCTCACCACTTGGTTGTATTTGTGTAAACTTGAGTCTATAAAAGTAGGCACATGTTTAGTGGTTAAGGTTGGCTAGTTGAGTGGGTTCATGCTTGGACACATGAGGATGAATTGAGAGGCTTGATGCTTCATAGGTGATCATTGTAACTCTTGTATTTCTTTATTGTTGAATAATATGATGGAGTGTGGATGTTTTTGGAGGCTAAGTTTTTCCCTCTCAAGAGTTTTCCCAGGGTATATCTCATGTTATCTTGTGGCTTGTCTATTTGATCTATGCATTATGGTTACTTGTATGCATGTTTATCTCTCATGGAGTTATGTAGGAAATGCATTAAGATTTATATTTCCTAATAATATTGTAGCATGGAATGTGGTAGTTACCATTATACCATGGGATTCATAGAAAAAATATTGCTTCAAAAACATCACAAGAAAATGGTGTCATAAGGGATGAATAGGACAATCATGAAACATGCAAGGAGTATGATATTACATACGTGATTACCTTTATAGTTTTGGATAGATGCTCTAGATACTATTATTTACTTAATAAATAAAGGTCCTTCAAGTTCCCTACATGGTGGTATTCTAAAGAAGGTGTGGATAAGTAAAAAGTTAAACTAATTATTTCTAAGAACTTTTGGTTATGAAGCATTTTTCCATATTGATATAAAGATTAGAACAAATCTTGAGGCTAAATCCAAGTGTAATTTTATTGGATATGGAGTTAATAATTTTGGTTATTGCTTATGGGATTATGAAAATCATAAAATCATCAAGAGTAGAGATGTGATATTCAATGAGAAGATCATGTACAAAGTGTTGCAAGTATGAGT
This sequence comes from Sequoia sempervirens, assembly GCA_007258455.2. Classification (NCBI taxonomy): domain Eukaryota; kingdom Viridiplantae; phylum Streptophyta; class Pinopsida; order Cupressales; family Cupressaceae; genus Sequoia; species Sequoia sempervirens. Next base: position 4,680 of record VDFB02078955.1, on the reverse strand, counting down.
AGTTGGTGTTGTCATAGATATCAATAGATCTATGTTGTTGCATTGATGATTTTGAGGTGATGCTTTGATTAGTTGCATTATGTTGTCATCAGTAAGTGCTACTAGTGTCAACCTCTAGTGTTGCTTTGATAATATTCTATTTATGGATTTTGTTTTGTTGAGTTGTTGTGTTGCATTTCCAATTTAGTGATGATGAGGAAGTGTTGCCAGTGATAAGAATATGTCTTTGGTGCTTGGTTTCTAAGTGCTTTTGAGAAAATTTGAATAAAAGAGGAAACAATAAGGTTGAAAGGTGTTCTGGCATACAAAGCAGTGTTCTTATTTTGTCTTGCTAAATATTAAAATATTATCCGAAAACATAATACCAAACTTACCAAGATGTGGCTTCAAGAATTCATTTATTAATCTCATAAAAGTGCTTGGAGCATTTTTCAATGCCAACAGTATCATCAACTATTCATACAATCCTTCCTTTTTTAATTCAATTTGTATTCATCTCCCTCTATTATTATTATTTGATGATATCCACTCTTCAAATCAATTTTCATGAAGTACTTATCTCCACTCAAAAAATCCATCATATCATCCACTCATGGCAATAAAAATATGTATTTGATAGTTATCTTATTTATGGCTCTAGAATCCATACGCATCTACCATTCCCCATCCTTTTTGGGTGCCAACACTACTGGAATAGCACACATACACGATTTTTCTCTAGTCAAGCCCTTATTAAGCAACTCTTTCACTTGCCTATTTATCTCCTCATTCTCCATAGATGTCATTATATATGGTGCCTTGTTTGGAAAAATTGCATCAAGAATCAAATCCATGCAATGATGTATACTCCTCATGGGTGGCAATCTATCAAACTGCAACTCTTTCATCAATATGTCAACATATTCTTCCAAAATTTTCTAAACTTCCTTTGATATCTCATGATTTTTATTTGTTGTCCTAAGTCTTGCAAGATTTAGAATGATATTGTTTGGATTGACAAATGCACCAAGCACTTTCATGAGATTAATAAATGAATTCTTGAATCCATATCTTAGTAAGTTTGTTATTGTATATTTGGATAATATTTTAATATTTAGAAAGAAAAAAGAACACTTGCTTCTATGTTGAAGATCTACTTATGCGGTTCAGATGTGATGATCAGAGGTGTTCATAGGTGTTATATCTAGAGTTTCTTGTTTTGGATTGTTGTGCAGTGAAAGCTATGTTCACCAATGTGCGTACTATGTATTGTAGTGTTGACTAGGATAAATGGTTTTGCTCTGCATTTCTATGCAGATTGGTTTTAGCTCTTGCAGATCTAAACTTGGTATACTAATAATGCTCATATCTATCTTTAGATGAATTTTTTTGTAGTTTGGTGCTCCAAAAGTTGGTTGCTTGAGCTATAGTGTATTGTAGATTAACTGGTTGTACAAAACAAGCATGTTCTTCAGGTGAAAGTTATTGTGAAGGAACTTTTTAGATTTTAGGGTGCTTGTGGAATATTCCAAATTGTGTACAAGTGATATTTGTTGTCCATGATTTATCTTTGATCAAAGGAAGTGTGTACTTAAAAGTTTAATGGTGTTTACATAGCTTCAGCCAATCTTTGGTGTTTACACTAATTGCGGATATGCTTTGATGTTTGTGGAAGAGTGGAGTGGTGTATATATGTGGATTTAATTCTGAATTAAAGTGTGTTGTGGTTTTCCTTCATTCATTTCCATCGCAAGAATGTTTTGGTACCGGCATAATTTGAATTTGCATGGTTGAGGTGCATAACTGACCTTGGAGATTGTTTTCAAGGTTGAAAATGGTATAAATAAGTATTGAGATGATGGAGGATTTATGTGTGAAGTGTGAAATTGTGAACCATAGTGTGATATTTAATGAGTATGACTACTAGAAGCAGTGAGAAGGTGTCTATAATATTTAGAGAGGCTACGAATGTGTCAGTGATGTGGTGGAATTTCTCTATTGCATTGAGATGTATTTCTCATTGTAACACTCTTCTTTCTTCTTTTCTATAATCTAGCAGTGAGCCTTTGGCAATGAGCCCTTCTTTAGACTTTTAGGCAATGAGCCCTCTGATAGTGAGCTTATTGTATTCAATGTTGCAGTTATAATATGAGCTAATCCTCATTGTGGTTTTCCCTTCTTAGGTTTTCCACATAAATTTGGTTTTCTACTATGCATAGTGTTGATATGTTTCAATTTCAATTATTTTCTTTCATACTAAATCATTCTAATAGATTAAAGGTTAATAAGATTGATACAAATCTAAATGTTAATAAGGGTTTGATTTTTTAATGTACAATTGATTTAGCACCCCCTCTTAGTTGTCTTGTGCATTCAACAATTGGTATCATATCAAGGTTCCTTAGAAGAAAGCTTAACTGATTGAGGGAGATTTGGGATGGTGCACAAAAAAGATGCTCCTCTATTTGATGGATCAGATTATGCATTCTCAAAAACAAGGATGGAAGGTTTTCTGGTATCCATTAGATCATGAGTTTGGAAGTCTATTGTGAATGGATACACTATGCCTACAAATGGTCCAAGTATTGATAATGAGATCAAAGCCTATGAGAACAATGGTAAAGCAAGGTATGCTCTTTTAAGTGGTCAAGCAATCTAAGATGCAAAATCTAAAGATCGTAAATTTGAGAACATGCAGATGTCAGAAGATGAAAACATTACAAGCTACATACATAAGGTGGACAAAGTTGTCAACTCCATCAAAGGTCTTGGTGGAAATCTTGAAGAAGAAGAAGTGATAAATAAGTTACTAAGAACCATTCCTAAATCTTATAGTCATAAAGTTTATGCTATTGAGGAAGCTCAGGATTTAAGAAAATATACTAGAGATCAATTGTATAGTGTTTTATCTACTTTTGAAATGAGATAATTTGGTCCAAGTAATGCAAAAGTTGAGACTGCTTTTGAGGATGGCAAATTGGAGAAGGTTGAGGAATCAGATCAAGAGGATCTTGATGACATTGAAGAGGGCCACAAAATGGTGATATGGTAGTCATGGAGATGCTAAGAGAGATCACAACTAGGCTGGAAGTGATGGAAATGGCACAAAGGAGAGTAATTCTAGTGGTAGACATCAATGATGATGAAGATGAAGTTGTAGCACCTAAAATTGACCTAGAAAAAGGTGGCAAAAATGTGGCAAAGAGAAGATTTTTGAAAGCCATGACAAAAATCAAGAGAAAATCCCAATTGGATCCTCCAAACTACAATATAAATTTGAATCTAGAAGAAGTGATAGATTGGATATTGAAGATGGAGAAGTATTTCGACTATGAGTTGATTGAAGACCCAAAAAGAGTGAATTTTGTGTGTATGAAATTGAAAGGACATGCGTCTTTATGGTGGGATCATGTGTACACCGAAAGACAATGTAGAGGTAAAGAGAAAATAAAATCTTAGGAGAGGACGGTCATCAAGTTAAAGGAAAAAAAATTATCTACACATTACCAAATCAACTTGTTCAAAAAGTTGCAAAATTTTAATCAAAGGGAGAACATGCAAGAATACACGAAGGAGTTTTACAAATTGAACATCCAAGCAAGACATGTGGAAGATGATGTTAACTAAATGGGCTACACAATTCAATCCAAGATGAATTAAGTATGATTCAAATAAATAGTGTGGAAGAGACATATCAATATGCATCAAATGTGGAAGTGAAGATTGTTAGGAGACAACAAAATAATTCATGAGGTAGAGGAAATTTTTCATGTGGAAGATGACAGTCCAAAAGTGGTAGAGGTTGCCAAAAAAAGCAAGAAAAAGCAAGAACACATGAAAGAAAAGGAAGAGGATACTTCTCTAGAGGAAGAGGAGATTATTCTTGTGGCAGAGGATATTTTGTTAGAGGTAGAGGAAGAGGATTTAGCGATACATTTTTCAATGTGGGGAAATGGGACATCATGTATTTGAATATTTAGAAATTGAAAAGGGTGGTCGAAAAGAAAGAGAAGAAAGAGTTCATGTAACATAGGCTGAAAATGAAATTAAATAAGGTTTAGTTTATTTGGGCTTTGTTTTTAGAAAGTGGGTTAAAAATGGATTTGAAAAAAGTAAAAACAATTGTGGGTTGGCCTTCACCAAGGGGTATGTTTGAAGCAAGAAGCTTTCATGGATTAGCGAGCTTCTACATGAAGTTCATCTAGAATTTTGGCTAGATTTTTCCTCTTATTACGGAAACTATGAAGGGTAATAGGAAAGAATTTGTTAGGAAAACTACAACAGAGAAAAGTTTTAATAAAATTTATGGCAAAAGTGACAGAGAAGCTCGTGTTATCACTTCCCTATTTTGAAAAAGTATTCCAAGTTGATTGTGATGCAAGTGGGAAAATGATAGGAGGAGTTCTAAGTCAATAAGGAAAACCAATAGCTTACTTCAACGAGAAGTTAAATGAAGCAAAAATAAATTATTCAATGTAAGATCAAGAGTTCTATGCAATTTTGCAAGCACTCAAGAAGTGGAGACACTATTTACTACTGAAGGAGTTCATGTTGTACACCAATCATCATGCATTGAAGTTCATAAATAGCCAAGGCAAATTAAATCAAAAACATGTAAAGTGGGTTGAATTTATTCAAATGTATTCCTTTATTTTGAAGCATAAAAATGGAAAATCTAACCGCTTTTGGATGATGCATTAA
>VDFB02078954.1:0-19602 GCA_007258455.2 Sequoia sempervirens | reverse complement strand
CTCATCATGATGCCGAAAGGTGGTTGGTGGCTGCCCACAAATTCCCACATTGAGCCTTGGATGTTTTATTACATCAACCTGGTACTAGAGGGCAAGGATTATGTCAATTGGGCTGAGATGATAAGCGACAATATACATGAGCAGCTCCTGAGCTTGAGGAGAACGAAGACATTTTATATGAGCTCCTATCTCATTTATATGTTGGCACGAATGACGAGGTACATGGGGATTTCTTACAAAGAACCCGTCGGTTGTGGCTCCCACCAGTTCAAAATCCATGAGGTGTGTACACAGTTGCACCTTTCGAGCACAACCTACTACAAACGTGTCAACGATTCATTCACCATGTACATCACGAGGCTGCTTCAGGAGAGGTTACATCACAGAATCTCTAGAGATGCCCAGGAGCTGATTGAGAGGTGTGGGTGCTGGTTTATTCAGTTTCCAAGATTTTCATACATTAGGCTGCAAGGATTTTCTTCATACCCTTATAGGCTGCCTAAGTACCCAACAGATAAGATAATAATGCTAGAGATATCCAGACAGTTGCTTGCCTTTGACAAAATTCAAAAGAAGAAAAAGAAAGGAGGGATAGAGTTTCCAATTGTGATGGGCAACTCGGATGAGGTGTGTCCTTCGATATAGGCGGCTAGAGAAGCTGAAAGTGAGCTTCAATTTTACCACTTCTCATATCATACAAGTAGACAACACTATGACCCGCATCATAACATCAAGTGGGTGTTGTCAGAGGAGTTCAAACATAAGGCCACCATAGAAGATTATTGGGCCGATGCAGTTGATGAGATTGAAGTAAGGAATAGAATGTTTTCTCGGTTGCCGATTACTCTGATCAGGGAATGTGAGGTTGTTCCAGTTCCGGACCAGGTCAATGAGGATATGGATGTTGTGCATCCAGATTATGCAGTTGTTCGAGATACTCCACTTCCACCTATAGATTGGTCAGAGCCCGAGGTTGCAGATTTGGATACTCTTTCCATCCCAGTTATGACATTCACCAGGGAATGGGTTGACAGGAGAGTGAACAGATTGAAGAGTAGGTCAATTGCCTTGACTTACAATATGATGGGAGATCACAGGACGCCCACCACAGGAAGAAAGAAACAAATTACACGAGGTCCAGAGTCCAGAAGGAAAGAAATAGTTCAGCCAGAACCTCCACGGATTACAGTTGCAACACCCTTGGAGACACGTTCTCCAAGCATACAAGAGGTGTCTTTGTTTGCTGATCAAAGGATTGCAGTGAATCAGGTACCGGTAGTACAGGATGATATTCAGCCTCCACGGAGGGAGTCGATTGGCCAGAGTGCCAACGTACCTGTTAGGATTGATCAGCAGGATGATGAGGGGACTACATCGACCCTCGGGCCAACAGATAGAGGCGCTATGAATGATGATGATGATATAGTGTCAAAAAGATACTTAGCCACTTGAGGACGCATGAGCCGCCGTAATGAAGAAGAAGTTGAACGAGTTAGGAGAGGTCGAGGGCAATGAGCAGCAAATTCTCTCGATATAGCCGCGATGAGCCCGATTGGCTAAAGGATAGAATGAGAAGAAGCCCGAGTGAAGAGATTGATCCAGCAGTTGAGATGGAAGAATTTTTGAATCGGATCAGTGCTCCTCCACCGAAGAAGGCAAGAAAATATTCGAAGATCTCCACTGATGAGGATGGCTCTCGTACTCTTCACGTTGCTGTCCCACGAGTCGAGTGTGACCGGAATGAAGCAGTTCCTGAGAATTATGTGGTCACCACTCTGGATTTGGGACGCCCTACTGGTGCTCAGATTGTTGAGGAGTGTGATAACTCCTTCCTTGCCCTCAAGGATAGGTTATTCAAGAAAGAAGGGAAATATAAGAAGTTGAAACGAGAACACAAGGCCTTGATTGGATATGTTCAGCAGTTGTCTCGTTCTCGAGGGCAGGATGTACCAGTGATAGAGCCTCCAGCAGAGATACCTAGCGAGTCGATCAGCGTCTTAGTGGAGTTGGGGAGGATGGCACAGGAGGCAGATAAATGGGTCACAGGTGTTCGTGTGGAGACAGAGAAATTTATGGAGGACCTTGCTTCTGCCTTTCAGCAGGCCTCTAGTATTTTGACACGGATAGATGCAGTGGATCATGCTTGGGGAGATGCCTCTATCTATCAGAGTAAGGTGATCCAGCGTCTTGAGGTATTGAGGCATGTGCCGTTGCAGTTGCTGATTGATGGAGGCGTCATTCAAGTGAATGACCGATATGATTTCTCTCGGTGGTATTCTTCGGCTATCACAGGGCGTGGCTTCTTTGATGCGGCACAGGCGGATTCAGCTAGGATACATAAGGCTATGGCCAACATTATAGATGGAGTTCAGAACACCTTTGAGGCCATATTTGCTAGGCTAGTCAATCCGCATGAAGTTAATTTTGATAATTTGAGGGGTTTGTCGGTTCCTTCTTTCATAGATACAAGACCTTTGTACAGGATGATCTCGAGAATACTGCTACTTTCTCCACTTTGATCCAGAACACGCAGGACTCCTTAGCTGCTTGGAGGAAATCTTGTACAAGGCATGAGCATTCAGTCACGGTGTTAGAGTTTCAGTTAGATTGTGTTCCGCCTATTTCAATTCATGAGGTTGAGGCCGTACTTAGCAGATTTGTTGAGTTGGCAGTCAGAGAGAAGGCCAATGGGAACGCACTACTGGACGAAGATCTTCTAGAAGACTGAATATGGAGTATTTATTACCTTTTTCTATTTTTGGAGTGAGTGGGAATCTTTGATTCATTTAATGTACCACTCCCTATTTTGGCAGTTTTTAGGGTTAGGGTTGAGGTGGCATGATTCTGGCCACTCTATTGATTGTAACCCTAGCCGTCCTTTGGGACTTGGCTAGCTATAAAAGGGGGAGTCCCCCTCATTTGTAAGGCATTAGAAAATTAGAATTAGATTAGACATTGGAATAGTAGACATTGAGAGAGTATTAGTAGTGTAGCATTGTAGATCATTTTGCATAATTTGGAGAAGAGAGAAAGTTTTCCCTTTGAAAACTTTTGAGGAGATTGTTGTGTAACACATTTTATGATAATAGATCTTTTCATTGATGATGAAATTCGTCTTGTCATGAAATGCTAGCAAGGTTTCTTCTTCCTTTCGTATCCAAGTAGATTAGATTCATGCAAGTAGCTTACTTCGGTGTGTGGTGTTTTATTGAGATAGCTTCACTTTATTCCATACCACTAGCTGCTTGTTGATGATAAGTTCGCCTTGCGTGGTCGACTGGAGATTATTTTGTGTTTAACTTCGGTTGTGGTTTACATACTTATATGCGTCGTTCTGATGGTGTATGTATGTTAAATTATAACTTGAACATCTTTCGCTGTTTCCCTTGAAGATTGCACCGATTTTACTGAGGCTGTCCGACGGAGGCTAGGTGAAATCCGGTTGAAGTCTATTGAAACAAAGCTCCACATATCCTGCATTTAGAATAGAATGTTAGTTTCTTAGGCCCTAAACCCCTTTTACTTTCCGTACATTTCTGATTAGTTTTAGGAAAGGAACCACATTGCCAAATCATACGCGCAAAATCCCCTTCAAAATCATACCCACTGCTAACTGCAAGAAGTCTGAACAATTGTGTAAGTCCCCTCGTAAGAATACAGCAAATACACATCAACCAAACTGGGTCTATTCGCACTTAAGGAACCTTGGAGTTGAACATGCGAACTTTCTCGCAATCTTAGCCATGGAATACTTTGATCAAGAGAGAACAGCTTTGGACTATTTTGTTCTGCTGTTTGGTATGGTCACAAAACCACATCAACAGTTCCTAGCTGTGCTCATACAACAAGAGCATACTAGCAAGCTTCATTAAAATATGTTCACTTCGTTCTGTCTGAACACTTTACATCTGGAATGCTAGATTATCTAAGTAAAGATAGACTCCATATCGTTAAGGAGCACGACTTGAAGGAGAACCTCTGCTTGGAGGTCAAGTGCCTCGGCATCAGCGTTGCCATTATGGGGAATCGAAGGTACACTGATAAAGAGAAAGTCTGCAACCTTGCTAACCTGTAATCCACCGAACCTCTGAAAGAGTCCGAGCTGGAGATGGAGGCCGTGCCTGAGGAGGTCAAGTCGGATGAGCTTCATTCATAGAAAATCAAAGTGCATCGTAAATTTGAGCAGTCATAGGCCTTGTTCAAATTTTACCTTGCAAAGGGCCTGTGTTCAAGCCGTGAAGATGGTGGACTGATCTGAGCGCAAGAGCAGTGTTCCATACTGTGTCAAGTACTTGCATCCATCAGAACATTTAAAGAGATAAGTATTCTTTTATTTATGTTTTCAGTCTACTAAGTTGAGTAGGTTTGACATTGTTTACTTGAATCATGAATGCTTGGTAAAGTTCATGATAGTAATCACTGGCATGAGATCTTTGGCAGATATCATCACTTATTGCATTTCGTAGTACAGATCTCTGAGTGTGACTCTGAGATGAAAAGTGAAATGCAATTTCATTGTGATGATCACATCGATATCTTTCTCTATGTTCATGGACTGCGATGGTGCCTTGAGAAGGCTAGTCCTATATGGAACATGCTGGCTGCATGTAAGAATTCTATAGTTGTGCAAACTGTATTTTGTTGATGCTGAGTTTAGCACTCTCAAGAGGAGCAAAAGATGGAAGAATGATATATCAGAATTCAATAAAGATAAGTTTCCTTATCCCTTCATTCTGATTCATTGATGTATTTCTCTTATAGGTTGATTAATCCATGTTTTAATTTTATTCATAAATTCTTATGTGTTCATGCTATAACCTGAGATAGTAAACTTTGTATGTTTCCAGCCTTGTTATTTCTTTGAGTAAACTGTTAGTAATCTCTCTCTAAAATGCTTGCAGTTCAATGTTCTAAGAGCAAGAAGGTGATGAGAGATTGCTTAGCGATGAAAAGCTTGAGGCATCTTGTGAGAAAGTCATGCCAACCAAAGGAATGATCAAGCAGCCATGAGACTGAGTTGGTGGCCAGAGGGAGTTCACTTCCAGAAGTCTTCTTTGCAATCTCTGAAGCAAGGATCAAGAGGGAGTCTTGAGAAGAAGTGAAGATTGGTGTATTGAAAGGCTAGGTGCTAAACCCTTAGAGGATCCCTTCAGCTGCTGAGATCAGAATTGCTCAAAGACTGTCATCTGGATTTGTCATTAGTAGCTCCGCAAACCTATTCAGAATAGAGTAATCTGGGAAGAGGTCGAGGAGGACTATCCTGAACTCTCTACAATACCAAGAGGTGTGCGTTGGAAAGCTTTTATCTAAGTCAAAGTGTGCAGGCAATCTTGGATGAAGAGGTCGGAAGACTGATGCATGTACTTAAAGATTCAGAGGGAGTCTGCTAAACCTGAAGAAGATACAGCTAAACATATCCTGAGATACTTGCGTGGCACAGTTGGATATGGGTTGAAGTATACTTCAGATGCAGACTTGGAGTCACTTGGTTTCACTGATTCTGATTGGGCAGGTTGTGTCATAGATCAGAAGAGCACCTCTGGTTGTTGCTTCAGTTTGGGGTCTGCTATGATTTCCTGGTGCAGCAGGAAGCAGTCTTCTGTAGCATTGAAGTACAGTAGAGGCTGAGTACTTTGCAGCTTGTATGGCAACTCGAGAAGCAGCTTGACCTTGTAAGCTCCTTGCAGGATTGTTCAAACAATCAATAGAGCCTATTTCAAAGTTGTGTGAAGCCTTCTGTCAATCCTGTGTTTCATGACAGATCCAAGCATGTTGAGATCAAGCACCACTATATCAGAGATATGGTACTGCGAAAGGATGTACACTTGAGGTACATCAATACTGATGAGCAGATGGCAGGTATTCTTACCAAGCCTCTCGCCAGGATAAAGCTGTGTACCTTCGAGATAAGCTTGGTATGATGGAGAATCCAGCCTTGACTGAGAAAGAGTCTCAGTATCAGTGAGCCTTGTTTATTGAGTTCTTCTCTGTGAGAGAAGTTTGAGGTGAAATCCCTTGCTAATGCATTTTCTTCTGAGACGGAAGAATTTGAGGTGAAAGCCCTTGTTTCCACCCTCTGAGCTGAGTCATGGTGGATGTCATGTGTGCGACTCCATGACATATGTTGTACTTGTGTTTCACCCTCTGGAGAGCCATGGTGAAAGTCACGTTGAGGTGACACCATCACGCAAGTGATGAACACTTGTACTTACTATTGCACTTTCTTCTGTGACGGAAGAATTTGAGGTGAAAGCCCTTATTTCCACCCTCTGAGCTGAGTCATGGTGGATGTCATGTGTGTGACTCCATGACAACATCACGTGAGAGAGTCCGTGATGATCTTCTTGTACTTGTAGAGCCATGGTGAAAGTCACATTGAGGTGACAACATCACGCAAGTGATGAACACTAGTACTCACCATTTGATGGTTGCTATTGAGATGATATCTAATATCACATTGAGGTGATATTCCTCTCTTTGTATCTGATTGCAGGCAATGATGGCAGATGGACCTCATATTGAGATGGTTCGTATTGTGCAGCTGGAAGTTCTCTCCCTAGCTGAGAGGGAGTGTTAATGATATTGAGCAGCTTCGGGTTCATCCTTCCAGCCTCGAGTAAAGTCATAAATAAATGTAGCCTATTGGCTATTTATTTATATGTGAGAATAAATGAGTATGGGCGCATCTCTGTGTAAATAATATTATTCTTATTCTGGCCGACTTTCTTTATGACTTGTATTTATTATTTATCATTGTATCTTGGCCGACTTGTTCAAATTATAATTTATGGTTGAGGCCGACCTTGTGAGGTCTCTTATAGTCATGCATTTATAAGAGACCACCTCTCTCCTTGTTCATCATCAAGCAAGCTCGAATTATTCCTTCATTCAAGTGCGAATTCCTTCAAGAGCAGATTGCGAATCTCTCTAAGTGCAGATTTAGATCACAAGGAAGAGCAGATTATCATCTGTTATTGCATCTAGAGTTGATGCTGGATATTGGCCTTGTGATTGGCCTCATTGTAAAGTGAATTGTTGCCATTATTATATATACAAGAGGATCTTTGTTGCTGGGTTTTTCTCCCTCAAGTGGAGGGTTTTCCCAGGGTACCTACTGTGTTATTGTCTGATTTGAATTAATTCTCTGTGCATTAAATCTGATCTTCCGTTTTCAACAAAAGGAAGATGCTAAAAAGGTTGGGCCCATGCTTGAATACCATGCCTTCTAGAGGAAGAAATGCAAATACGACTTGAAGAATAACCTAGTGCACCAAATCTAAAAGGCCACGAGAACTAAACTCAATAACAAATTTGGAGTTTTGGCACTTTTGGTGTGACATAGGGGATTCCTTTTCTGAGTGTGACTACAACAGGTTAGATGAATAGTTTTTAGAAGTCTATGAAAAATGTAGGGCAAAGAGAACGAATTACCATGAGACCACGAAGGCCCGAGAAAGGATGTCCTCATCTACTAGCTCTTTTGTGGGGGCAATAGATTCAAAAGAAGCAATTAGATTGCCTTGCCAATGAGAATTTTGCGAGATGGTAGTTGTAGAGGCAAGGATATAGATTGTGGGAATAAACACAAATCCCTGCCCAACTCCACTAATAGAGAATTCTAGCTAGATAAGGTCTGCCTCTAGTTGCCTCAACACCTATTTCTCTTTTCAAAAGAGGGAAGGTCAAGCCTCACTGTCATGATATCATATTTACTAAGTAGTGGAAATAGGAACATCTCAAGAAGAGGGTTCAAAGGAAAACCTTGCAAAAGCTGAAGGCATAGAGACCAAAGAAGTTCAGAATTCCTTTTGAAGCAAAAGAGAGACCCTAGGTTGTAACATAGACAATCCATAAGTGCCCTTGAGAGGTCAACATTAGTAGTTAGATTCCTCAAAGAAGTTGTGGATGTGATGTCCTATTTTATGCCTTTAAATACAATAATTATGTCACGCACCCGCTAAAGATCGCAGCAGTAATATGTAACTATTTATTAAGAAATTTAGAATTTAATATAATATTGAAAGCTTTGTTTATGGCCCGACTCCTTTTAGAATGTGATCGCCCAAGTTAACGAAGCTTTCCATAGCATGTGATTAATAATCTCCCTAAAAGCAGCGATTAATATTAAACAAAGGAAGGCAGCAATGAATAAAAGGAGCGCTCAGATTAGTCAAACAAAAAGCTGTGATCAAGTTTAAAGGGTTAACAATTATTTAAGATGAGTCATGATTTTTGGAAGAGACATTATCTTTTCAAAAGGGTGTATCTCTTCACTCAACCAGGAAGGATATATAAGAGGGGTCAAATCATTTGTAAGAGGCATGAATTGAGATCAATGAAGCAGATTGGCAAAAGAGGAATAAGAAGTAGAAACTCATTGGAGTAAATATTAGTTACTAGCAAGAGGATTATTGTAAGTCTTGAATTTATTTTAATTTTATATATATATATATATACACACACACACACATACATACATACATACATACATGAAATATATATATATATGTTTATATAAGATTATGCAATAATGATGCTTGCAGCAATTATTGATCCTTATAAGTAATTATGATTCTTCCTTTATTATAAATATGGATAATAGATTCTTATAATAATCTATTTTGAATTTAGAGAAGTGATTGCAAAACAGGAAGGCTAATCAACCTTTTGAGTTCACGAGAGGTGAAGGCCCGAGAGACCTGCCATCAAGTACACCACCCATAGGGGGCTAAGCCTCGTGGGCCAGGAGGCAAATGTGGGCTCCTGGGCTTGGTGGAAGGGAGGTAGTCTTCATGCTCTTATCAAGCATGCCACCCCGAGATGGAGCACTTGTGGGCTAGGAGGTTTATTAGTGCTCTTGGGCTTGATCAAGGAGGACGACCAACCTCCAAGGTGGATTGAGGGATGGAAGGGTGGTCCACCTTCCATGCTCTCGCAATACAAGGGCGACCAACCTTGAGACTGCGGTTTTCAAACATTCAACAAATTCCTAACAAGATTATTATGGGAATCCATATTGGAATGGCTATTGCATTAATTAGAATTTGGATGTGACTAATGTGCATGGATATCATGATTTGTACTAATGACAAATAATATATATTATCATGGCTCATGAGCTAATGTCAATTTCTTGTGACTAGTATTGTGTGTAGGTCCTAAACTAGGATTTTATAAAAGGCATTTCAATTGGTAAATTTACAATTTTAAATGCTTTAAATATCTTATTTTGGATTCTAATTGTGCTTTTAGGGAAAAATCTAGGAGTATCCCAAATAGGGGACATTATAGTGGAAGCCCAAATTAATCAAAGTTAGAGCAATCTCCCATTTCACAAACTTGAAAAGAGGAACAATACGCTCCTTCAAATAGCCATGCTGATGTACGTACCACTCTTGTAAGTGCTTCTTCCCTTGTAAATTCTCCTCATCCTATTCATTATGGAGTTATTGGTCCCTTCTTCCATCCCATTTTCCCCCAAGGTTTTGGTCACAACTGAGGCGCCCAATATAAGCACAAAAGTGGATAAAGGCATGACCCAAACCCCCCAAACTTGCTCTCCCTAATTATATTCCTTGGTCTTGTCATATTTATGACCATTCTTATTTACATCATTCAGTGTGTTAGTTTTAGGATCAAAAATTAAATAAGCAGATTTAATACAATTTCAAACAAATAGACACAACATATACCTTGGGAAAACCCTCCAACTTGAGGGAGAAAAACCCAGCAACAATATATCACTTATATATTGATAAATCAGCAGCAATTTGCTTTTACAATGTGGTCAAATACTCAACTAATATGATGCAATATCAACAGCACCTCTCTCTAGATACAATTCGCTACTTCTCACAATATCAAACTCTTGAAACGCTAAGAAGATCTGTTGTAGAAGAATTCGCACTTGCTTGTGAATCGAATGACTTGATGATAGAATGAATGAATGTGATCTTCCTTATATACAATTCGCTGGAGAAGAGTGCCCCTTAAAGATACAAGGTCGGCCTTCAAAATGAAAGGATATGTCTCAAATAAAAGAATGCGAATATCAAGGAGAGGTCGGCCTTTAATAAATAATATTTATTCTTTAAGTGAAGCTCCTGTTCACTAATTGATAACAATAAATAAATAGCCGATGGCTATATGCAATTTATTGTTTATTAAATACAAGGCGAGAAGTATGTAGCCCGCGGCTATAACATCAACACTCCCTCTTAGCTAGGGAGGAATACTTCCCGATACACAAGGTCATGGAGTCTCTCAACATGACACCCACAATGGCTACACCCATATGTGGAAAGGAACACATCACAGAGTCACTCAACGTGATATTGTCCATCATGGCTACTCCCATGTATGGAACAAAATATGTGCACAAGTGCCCATCACGAAGTCACTCAACGTGATGTCGTCATCTCAACATGACGTCCACCATGGCTACTCCTAGAGGGTGGATAAGCACAAGTACAAGGAAATCATCACAGAGTCTCTCAACGTGATGTAATGGAGTCACTCAACATGACTTCCACCATGGCTACTCCCAGAGGGTGGAACAAGGGCTTTCACCTCAAATTTCTCTCACAGAGAAAGATACATTAACAAGGGCTTACACCTCAAATTTCTCTCCTAGAGAAAGATGCATTAACAAGGGCTTACACCTCAAATTTCTCTCACAGAGAAAGATGCATTAAAGCAAATCACAGAAGATCACTGATGCTGTCTCCCTCTCAACTAGGGCTTCATTCTCCACAACTCCAAGCTTGTCTCGAAAGTGCACAAACTTCACTTTGGAGAGAGGCTTGGTGAGAATATCAGCCGTCTGCTCATCAGTACAAATATATCTCAATTGGATAGCTTTCCTCAATACCATATCTCTGATGTAGTGGTATTTGATCTCAACATGTTTTGTTCTGTCATGAAACATTGGATTGACAAAAAGCTTCACACAACTTTGATTATCACAATGAATAATAGTCGGCTCTAATGATTGTCCAAACAATCTTGCAAGGAGCTTCCGAAGCCACACTGCTTCTCGAGCTACTACACATGCTGCAATATACTCTGCCTCTGCAGTGCTTAGTGCCACTGAAGACTGCTTCTTGCTGCACCAAGAAATCATCGCAAACCCCAAACTAAAGCAACAACTAGAGGTGCTCTTCCAATCAGCTACACTCCCTGCCAATCAAAATCAGAATATCCTTGCAACTGAAGATCTACATTGGAAGTATATCTCAAGCCATATCCAATTGTGCCACGCAAGTATCTCAGGATATGCTTTGCTGCAACTAGAT
This sequence comes from Sequoia sempervirens, assembly GCA_007258455.2. Taxonomy (NCBI): domain Eukaryota; kingdom Viridiplantae; phylum Streptophyta; class Pinopsida; order Cupressales; family Cupressaceae; genus Sequoia; species Sequoia sempervirens. The sequence goes on along the minus strand of VDFB02078954.1, from coordinate 8,308 downwards.
GTATTTTCCTTGGTTCACACATGAATTGACTAAGTGCACTCACTGCATAGAAAATATCTGGTCTAGTATTGACTAGATACATCAACGATCCAATCAACTGCTTGTACATAGTGGGATCTACCAGATCTGAACTAGCTACAGACTCACTCAACTTTTTCAAATTGGTTTCCATCGGTGTAGACATGGATTTGCAATCTGTTGGCGTTTAAATTCGCACCTCTGGTATGCAGATTTGAAAACGGACAGCTATGCACAGATAAACTGCTCTTCAAATTACGAGGGGAAGCTCCCTCTTGCTGATGGTGTTGTAAGAAAGTAAACTAAAACCAAGTTGCCTATCTTTTTGATCAGCTTAGAGCACAAGGTTTTTTAAACACAAACGCCGCAGCTGAGATTTTCTGATATAAGTTCAACTACGACTAACTTAAACTAAAGACGTTCCTAACCTCTCAAGTAATAGTAGAGCAAGAGAAGTTAGAAATTAACAAGGTAGATTTTCTGACAAAAATACTTCAATAATCTCTCTTTCAACGAACACCTACACACTTCACTGCAAGCTGAAATAAAGATCACAAAAGTAGAACATAGATAACGGAAATCTGAGATTTTGGACCAAGGCAAAAGAGGCTCATGATTTTATTACTCAAATATCTGAAACAAAGCTCACTTCTAACATGCCTTGAACAAGATTGCAGCTAAGGAGGCTTGCAAACTTATTCTTAACACAATAGAAAACAACAATCACACTAACTCCTTGTTGGCTAAAGAGGCTCAACAATTTGCTTATCACAACCTAAATGAACAATACTTGAGCAACAAATATAGAAGGAACAAGAGGCTTCATTTTGTTCTCACTATACTGACTTGAAGAAACTAAATGAGCAAAGACTCTTATTTATAGAGAAGCAGAGGAGTAGGGAACCCTAAAATCTCCTTGCTTTCACAATCTAGGGCTTGCTCAGCAAGCAAGCTTTATTACTAAATCTAGAAAGAAGATAACATCTAAAACCCTAGAAAGCAGAAAAAGCGGGAAACGCCAACTATTACATCTTATCCTCTTTCTATCCTCAAAGAATGGATAAGGATCATTCCAAGAATAGAAAGAAAGCGGGAAAGAAAGCTTCTAGAAGAAAGCTGCTTTAAAGCTCGATCACATCCGCTAGGAAATTTGAGATTGTGTCCCGGTTGGTGCATCTATGCCATCAACAAAAAGCACCGCTTTTCAAGAATATTTTCAGCATCTGCAATAGATCTCAGGAAATCTTTGACCTCATTGGTGATTTATCGAACTTTGCTTGACATCACTGAAATATGGCCTATCCTTCCGCCAACTGGACTGCAACTGTGAACAACACTCTAAAACTGAACTTGCACTTCCTACAAGCCCGACGTAGGAACCATCTTCAAGAATGTATTGAGAAGGGATCTCTATGACGAATTGTTGATGAAAAGAAGAGCTTCAACCAGTAGGCAATGAATTCTTCAGATATCCTCTCATAGGTTTTAACTTTGAAAACATGACGCTCCCTCCAGGCAAGGATTTGTCTCTTGTGCTCCTTTGAAACTGTTGAACCGTAGGCTGTGTCTAAATCAGCAATGATAATCTCATGCCTAGGTTTTACTTCAGCCAGTGTTTGTTCAAATCCTTGGATACCTTGACATAGCTCATGGCGTTTTCTCTTCGCTGGAACATCAGAGCCAAGATCTCCTTTCCTCGACAATGAAGCTCGATCCTCCTGAGTCTCTTTTCCCACAAATGACGGTTGGCCATAGCCCGATGGTGATCATGGCGTCTCAAGACTGGGGCAGCAATTGGGTTGCTTGTGAAGAACCATGAACAAGGTTAGAAATGAAAAGCCTGAGCTGCTGATTTTCAGCCTTGAAGGCTGCCTTGTCTTCTCCATCTTTAAGTACTCTTTCCTGAAGATTTTCTGATGCAACTCTGAAGAGACTCAAATCTGCATGTCTAGTATTTCTACCGAGATTCGCCTTGACCATGACAAAGTCATCCATGTTCACCTCATCCCTATTCTTGTCTTCTGGGGGCACTGCAGTCTCCATGACTATCTCGTTATCAGGATTCCTATCAAAGTGAACTTGCTTCTTTGCCTTCTTCTTAGGAGGTTCCTGATAGATGTTATCGAGATCGTCAACACTCACTTGATATGAAGGCCTTCTCCTAACCCTTCCTAAGGAGTTCTCAAGCCAAGACACAGTAGTATCTTTACTAACTTCCTCAGGAGGTGCAACTGTAATCTCCTCATCATCTTCGATATCAAGATCAATGTGAATCGGTGAAGAACCTGTCAAAGGTACAGAAACATGTGTTGTAGGTGGCTCCTCTGCTTCATTCTGAGGTATGGGCTCGTCAGGAGGAACTTTTGAATCAGCTGTAGGCTGCTCCTGTATGACTATGCCTGAGAAATCTAACCTTCTTTTTACATTTTTATTTGATCTACTACCTTTGACGCCTTCTTGAGACTGACTTTTACCCTTCTCTTTCGACTGTGCTCTGGAGGAAGAGGGAATTATCCTTGGCGACTCTGCTACTGGAACGGAGTTCCTCCTTTTAAGGACCAAGAAAACCTTACTATACTCAAGAACTTGTCTTGTTCTATCTTCAACTGAAAGAGATTCCTTGTTTGCCCAGTTAACTTGTGGTAAGGGCTGATCTTCAATTCGTTTCTGAGTGTACATCGGGAGAAGCACATCTTCATCATCATCTGATAGCCCTTCTATATCTTCATTTAAGCAATCCTTCATCTGATGGAGAGTGAGCCTGCTATAACTACGTCTCCGCACCTCGAACTCATCTGCACAATTAGCCCAAAAATCTTCCAGTGCGGCTATATGATCATAGTTCTTCTCCAATCGGCCAGCGTAAACACCGTGAGGATCGAAAGATCGCCTCTCGCTGTAAGAGTTGAGGCCGAATTTATCTAACTCTTCTCCTATTGTCTTGGCATCTGCAACAGTCCTGCATGTATAAATTCCCAACCCTAATGGAAAGTGGAGGGAGGGTTTCCTTCTGTTCCTCAAGACTGTGTGAACACCGTGAGCTTGCCTCAAGAACTCCATGAAGATGACCTCATCTGACGGATACCTTGGCAACATGAGCGGGGCACCTGAATAACCATAGACCCTGAGATAGGTAAAGGTAGGAAACTGTATAAACCAATCCGCCCATTCCGCCATTGCTGCCCTGGCAACTGAAGAGATGCAGACGTGCAATTCGTTGTCTAGGTCCCACATTGTGTACATCAAGAAGGCCTCGTTCACCCTTTTGTAGTGGTGCAACGACTTTGTGAACTCCAATTGGGGATAGTAGTTATATATGTGTTGTACGCTCAATGATCCCTCGGTGTTTAACCCTCTGAATTGACCTTGATAGGCCACCAGGTAGACTAGGTATGACACCATGTGGAATACATGAAACTGGAAGTATTTTGTTATCTATTGATGTAGACGGTCACTGATCAAAGTAGGCCAGTCATAGAACTCGGTTTTCTTCATGATGTGGGGTATGGCGTAAAAATCCAAGGTTGAAACTTGGTGGCATCTTCTGAGCCAGTGACCCTATTGAGCAAAGTGATGATGATGGCAACCTCGTCCTTGAACTCCCCTCGCCCAACGTTCTTTGGCAAGGTCTTATGTTTTTCTTTCATCCATCTCTGTGCAATCTTCTTACTATATTTATCTTTATGCATATTCCATATCCTTTCGCATTCACCCTTTGAGAGTAACGCTTTTAGGCCATGGGGGAATGGAAAAACACTTTCGATCTGTCCGGGCTTTTATCGCACCGAGTAATCGCTGCTCTGGCATTTGGATCTCCTAGTAGCGGGTTGTAATGCTTAATGCAGCGTTCTGATTTCCAGACTCTCAAGCGATATAGGAATTGATTCTTTAGCAGTCACAGGAATGTCCCTAGGTTCTTGATTGAAGTGTTGCTGCTCTCCAATGTATGCAAATCAAACTACTTAGAAGCGATGTGATGCAAATCTGTCTTAGTTGTTTTGATGTAGTCGTGATAGAGAGCTGATCCAGTCTTGAAAACATTGGGAGTGTACTCCATTTCGGAAAACTTGAAGAATGACTGTAAGCTCGCCTTGGTTCTGACAAGTTTTGAGCAATTTCTATTTTTAGAATGCTGATTTTTTGTGCTCCAGCGGACAAATTTTTTGAAAATTTTCTGAGATATGGGTTTTGCTTTCGGAAATTAGTTTGCAAGACAACCCGGTCGTCGCGTTTTGAAATTTTGATTTTTGCACGAAAGCGGCAAACCTAATTTCTTCAAATTTTCGAAAAAATTTGTACAGGTTTTGTTGAACAAGATTAAATGGACCAGTTGTTTTTGCAAAACCAGTTTTGATTGAAAAAGCAGCCAACCCTAGGTTTTAAGAAATTTTCTTGAAAAAGGCTGCAATATGGGTTTTCTTGAAGGCCCGATTGAAAAGGACCCAGATGGTTGAAATTTGAATGCACTGAGGTTTTCACTGACATGCAAAATAAAAGCACTTGCTGCAACTTGATGAAGTTCTTGAAAATTTCTTCAGAAGATTGAGGCAAAAATACCCAGATAACTGAAAAATGGAATGCTTTGGCCGCCTTCTTGAAAAATTCGATTTTCTGGAACAAAAAGCTTGAAAAAGCAAGGGTTTATGCTTGCTGGTCTGAAAAATCTGATGTAAAACCAGCAACTATGGATTCTTGAATCACAAAACTTCTTCAAACTTGCTGCTCCAACTTTCTCCTCTGGATGCTACCTGCAAAAATAATGAAAAATACATGAAAGAATGGTGTTAAATAGACTTTAGGGCTTTGGATTAGGTTTTGCTTTTATTTCCAAAACCCTAAAACTCAGTCTCTTTGAACTTGGACGCCATTCTCCTTGCTTGGCAATTTTTGAAACTTTTGAAAACTTCGAAAAATATTCTAAGGCATGAACATTTGGGCGCCTTTCTTCAATAGGGGTGCCCACTTCTTCCAGTGTTAGTCAAAATTTTAATATTTTCAACTCTCCTTCATTTTGACATGCTGCTTCGCCTTTGATTTCTCGTTGACAGATTGACCTGACAGGCGGGCTGAAGGTTTCACGGCGGAGCTTGATTGATTCTGAGGAAGAAGTTCTGGAGGCATCTCTGGCGAATGACTTCATCTTGACCTCCGAATTCATGGGAGCCTTTTCCTTCGAGGGGCTTCGAACTTTCACAGTGTTAGCCATTTTTCTGATCTTCAATTTCTTCATAAAATCCTCTTATACAGACAATCTCGTCAAATCTAGAGCTCCAGGCATCAGATCGACTCCCTGTTATGCTCATCGCGAAGCTGACGAAGAATGAGAAGGGGTCTTCTGGGACGAACTTAATCAAATAATGATTTTAAGGCCCTCAAAAGTTTGGGCGCCCATCTTGACTGGGGGCGCCCATTTTACCCAGACTTAGTTTATTTTTCATTTTTTCTGTCTGCTTGTGAATCTTGGTTCTCAGCCTTCATCGGACCCTACTTTCAGCTCCTCGTATCTGGTGACTGTGAACTCCGATTGACGTGCTGGATATCTTGCTGGAAAGCTAGATCAACTACGAAGAGATTACGTTAGACACTCGTTTGCAGATTCATTTGTTAGGGCCCTTGAAAACTTGGGCGCCTTTCTTCCTTGGGGGCGCCCACTTTGCCAACACTTAGTCAAATTTTGATATTTTTCAACTTTCCTCGTTCTGACGTCAGTTTGAATACCCCTGTTTAGCTCTGAATTCCAGATGATTGAGTGATCTGTTGACTGCGCCGCTGAATTCGTTGCGAGGCTGGCAAGGAACTGAACAAATTTGATTGGAGGCAAAAACCCTAATTTTGACATTTGATGCCCCAAAAAGGTGGGCGCCTTTCTTCAACAGGGGCGCCCAAATTCAGCAGTGTTAAAAATTTTCATGAATTTCCAATTTTCTTTCTCGTTCTTCGTGCATGTTCATCATTTCATCTTCTGTCGAATGCTTCGAACGTTGGATCTGACGCCTGACAGCCGGCTGACCTCCATTGATGACCTTGGAGCTCCATATATGCTCCTGAAAAAGCAGAATAGACCCAGTAGGGAAAAACTGACTATTTTGAGATTCTGACTGCACTAGCTTGATATGGACGTATTTTGAGCCAATCAAAATCATTTTGGACCCTATTGGACCAACTTTCTATTTTTAGAAAATTTTGCCAATATCCATTTCGAAAGAAACCCAGAAAAACCCAGAAAACGTTACTATTTCGAGAAAATTTCTAAAAATAGCAGTTTTCCTAAATTTTAGGGATGAAAAATTGAGATCTGGGTTTTGTAGGTTAAGCTGTTCTTAGCAGACCCAGATTGTCAGAAATTGAAAATTTTGTGTTTTGACCCCTCATGCAAGACGTGCACACTCAAATTCTGACCTTTTTGACTAATTTAACAAGACTTTTACTCATTTCTTCAAAATGTCTAAGTGTTACAAAAATTTTAATTTTGGGTTACAACACAATCCATCATACCAAACCTCTTCGGGATGTCTATAGTATACTTCCCTTGACTTAGGATGATCTCATTAGGCCACTGCCACACTTCTAATCCTAGGAAGTAATGCATGTATCCAAGATCTTTCATCTCAAATTTAGAAGCTAACTCCTTGCATTTGATAACAAGATATTTTGCTCCTGTAAGAAATAGATCATCAACATACAAAACCAAGATTAATGCCTCACCATCAACTACCTTGAAGTAAAGATTTGAATCAACATCATTCTTGGAGAAGCCCAAGCTCATTAGGTATTGATCAATCCTCTCATACCAAGCACGAGGAGCCTGTTTAAGGCCATACAAAGCCTTCTTCAATTCACAAACATGAGACTCCTTCCCATGGATCTCAAAACCATCAGGTTGCTCAATGTATACCTCTTCTTCAATTACACCATTAAGGAAAGCTGTCTTTACGTCCATCTGATGTAGCTTCTATCCCTTAGCTGTTGCAATAGCAATAATGGTTTTGATGGAAGTATAACGAGCAACCGGAGCAAAGGTTTCCTCATAATCTATTCCCTCTTTCTGAGAGAATCCTCTAGCCACAAATCTAGCTTTGTACTTCTCAATGCTTCCATCAGCCGCATGCTTGATCTTGAAAAGCCATTTAGAGGATACAACTGATTTCCCTTCTGGTCTTGGAACTATATCCCAAACATCATTCTTGATAATGGATTGATATTCTTCAGCCATAGCATCTCTCCATACTTGCTGACTTGATGCTTCCTCAAAATTGGAAGGCTCAGACTCAATGATATGACTCATTAATGCAACATAGCTTGGAAACTTCTGTGGTCTTTTGCTTTCTCTGAATTTTCCTCTAGGAGCTGCAAACTTTTCTACCTCCTGCATTGTTTGCCTAGCCCATAGAGGTTTCTTTCGACCTATGACAATATCTCTTGGCCCATCAGTTGGTTCCAAAGGCTCAACTGGATCACCATCCTCTTCTGGTTTAGTTGACTCCCTCTGAATCTCAAGAGTATGGTCAACATCCATATCCTGAGGAGTCTCCTGGTCTTCATTATCTATCTCCATTTGTGAACCTTTAGATCTTTTGAATGTAACATCTTCTTCAAAAGTGACATCCTTGCTGATCTCTATCAGTTTTTGACTTGGAATATAAATCGTGTAGGCTTTTGAAGATTCACTGTAACCCACAAATATTCCTTTCTTGCCATATGGTTCTAACTTGGTCCTCTTATCTTTAGGCACATGTATGTAAACAGGACAGCCAAAGATTCTCAAATGACTAACCTCAGGCTTTACTCTTGTGAAGGCTTCTTCAAGAGTCATATTCTCCAAAATACGATGAGGGCTACGATTCTAAACATACACTGCAGTTCTAGATGCTTCTGCCCAAAGGAAGGTTTGCAAGTCTTGATCATGGATCATAGCTTTAGCTGCCTCAAAAATGGATCTATTCTTCCTTTCTGTAACACCGTTTTGCTGTGGATTGTAAGGGACACAAAACTCCCTCTTAATCCCTGCCTCGATACAAAAGTTACGGAAGCCTCCAGAGATGTATTCTCCTCTGTTATCAGATCTCAGAACTTTGATCCTCTTCCTAGACAAGTCCTCTACTTGAGCCTTTAATTCTTTGAACTTCTCAAGTACTTCTTTAGATTCCTTAGACTTTAAGAAATAAATCCAAGTCTTTCTAGAGTAGTCATCAATGAAAATTACATAATACCAAAAACCACTCAAAGATGCAACAGACATTGGACCACACAAATCAGAATGAACAAGGTCTAGAATACATTTAGATCTACT
>VDFB02078953.1:0-11456 GCA_007258455.2 Sequoia sempervirens | reverse complement strand
TTGAGGCTTGAATGCTTGCATCAGTGGTGGCATACGAGTCTTCAAACCGAAGACCATGGAAGTTGCTATTGAAAGCGCTCGCTTGGTGGAAGAAAACTTGGCTATGGCACTGGGTGGTCATGTAGCAGTGCAGATTGGTAGTGTGCCCACTCCTAGAGCTGGTTTGCAAGGGGGTCAGACACAAGCAACAGGACCTTCTAAGAGTCATTTTGGGCCTTCAAGAGGGGGTCAACAGTAGCAATCTCAACCAAAGTACAAGAATGCTACTTCTCAGTAGGATGGTCACTTTCAGTTTCACAAGGATCAGAACCGGAACTGTACACGTTCGGAACAACCTGCATTGAGTTTTCAGTCTCCACCTAGTCGTGGGAGTTTCCAGCAATCAAATGCTCCATCCGGGGGAAGAGGTTTTGGTCGAGGTTCTGGATGTTTCTCGTGTGGGCAGCAGGGGCATATTGCTAGGATGTGTCCTCAGAGGAGTGCTTCAGAGTTTAGTCAGAAACTAGTTGTGTCCGAGCCGATAGTGGGAGACGCAGGAAGATCTCACCGAGTCTTCGCAATAGTGGATAATCGCCAGGCGGATCATCAGAGCACCATTGTTGCGACTACAGGTTTATTGCATAAGTCTAACATTTCAGTACTCTTTGATTCTGGTGCATCTGATTCTTTTATATCTCCTTTAGTTATTGAGTGATGTAAACTGGGGGCAATAAAGCAAAGCGAAAAGTGGCAGGTTGAGTTAGCTTCAGGATCTAAGGTTGTGGTCGAGAAGCTTGTGTAGGGTTGTAGGTTAGAGTTAGGGGCAATGTCAACTAAGGTTGACCTCATAATTCTTCCGCTAGGTTCTTATGATGTAGTCTTGGGCATGGATTAGCTAAGCTCACATCATGCTTTGATAGATTGTCACCGTAAAGTAGTGCGGTGTGTGGATGATTTTGGTAAAGAGGTGGAAATAGTGGGTGTTCAAAAGCCTATTTCTTTGAGAATGATCTCAGTTATGCAGTTAAAAAGGTGTTTTCATCAGGGTTGTCAGCTCTTTACAGTATCGGTTAGTGACCTTGAGTCGGAGGTTAGTCATGAAGTGTCATTGAATGATTACCCTCTCCTTGCTGAGTTTTTCGATGTTTTCCCTAGTGAGATACCAGGTATGCCTCCTAAGTGAGAGGTGGATTTTAGGATAGATTTGGTGCCTGGGGCTGAGCCTATCTCTCAGGCTCCTTACAAGATGACCACGCAGAAGCTCCAAGAGCTTCGTCTATAGTTAGAAGAATTGTTAGCTAAGAGGTTTATCTACCCTAGTGTATCTCCTTGGGGAGCACTAGTGATCTTTGTCAAAAAGAAGGATGGGTCTCTCTGCCTTTGTATCGATTACCGACAATTGAATAAGGTAACAGTAAAGAATCGTTATCCCCTTCCTAGGATTGATGACCTCTTTGATCAAATAAAAGGGGAAAAGGTATTTTCCAAGATCGACCTTAAATCAGGGTACCATCAGTTGCGGATAGCAGAGGTCGACATTCATAAAACTGGATTTCATACTCGGTACAAACATTACGAGTTCACAGTGATGTCATTTGGGTTAACGAATGCACCTTCAGTCTTTATGAGTCTAATGAATGGGGTGTTTCGAACTTACTTGGATAGGTTCATCCTCGTGTTTCTTGATGATATTTTGATTTATTCTAAGTCTATGGAGAAACATGAGGTGCACCTAAAGCAGGTTTTGCAGTGCTTAAGGGATAACCAGTTGTATGCCAATCTGGCAAAGTGTGACTTTTATAAGACTAAAGTTCAGTATTTAGGCCATGTGATTTCTGGTGAGGGAATTTATGTGGATCCTGCTAAGATCCATGCTATCATAGATTGGACTGTGCCCACTAATGTCTCAGAAATTTATAGTTTCATGGGACTAGCTGGGTATTATCGGCGGTTCATTTAGGGCTTTTCAAGGATTGCGCATCCTATCACATCACTTCAGAGGAAAGGAAAGAAATTTCTTTGGACAGAATAGTGTCAGTTAGCTTTCCAAACCCTTAAGGAAAAACTAACTAGTGCTCCAATTTTGGTAGTGTCGGATCCTTCAGGTGATTTCGTGGTTTGTACTGATGCCTCGTTGGAGGGTCTTGGAGCTGTGTTGATGCAAGATGGGAGAGTGATTTCCTATGAATCTCGGAAATTAAAAGATCATGAACTCAATTATCCCACACATGACCTTGAATTGGCCATAGTTATTCATGCCCTTGTGAGATGGAGGCACTTTTTGTTAGGGCACCGGTTTGAGTTGCATACAGATCATCGGAGTTTGCAATACATCTTCACGTAGTCGAATTTGAATGCAAGGCAGAGAAGGTGGATGGAATTTTTGTGTGAATATGATTTTGAGGTTAAGTATATTCAGGGTAAGGAAAATGTGGTGGCTGACGCTCTAAGTCGGCGTAGGCATGAGGTATCTGCAATGTCTCTCGAGGTGGACTTGAAGAGTCAGATTCTTGCAGCCCTTCCTTCAGATAGTTGGTATTCAGAGGTGAAAGCGGAGGTAGAATCAGGTAGATCTTTGGAAGGGAAATTTGTTGGTTATTCGTTCGATTTGGATGGTGCTTTGCATTTCTCTGGATGGTTGTATGTACCTTCTTCAGAGGGTCTTCGTACCCTGATTTTGACAGAAGGTCATCGAGCACCTTATGCGGCACATCCTAGAGTTAAGAAAATGTATGTGGATCTACGGTCACTTTATTTTTGGTCAGGAATGAAGCAGGATATCACTGACTTTGTGGCTCGATTTCTTGAGTGTCAGAGAGTAAAGGCTGAACATCATCATCCAGCAGGGTTGTTACAACCTCACCTTGTTCCTAAGTGGAAATGGGATGTTATTTCCATGGATTTCATTGTTGGGTTGCCTATGTCATCTAGACAACATGATGCTATTATGGTCACAGTTGACAGATTGACTAAGGTAGCTCATTTTTCCCCTGTTCGATCTTCATATACGACATCTTATGTTGCTAAGGTGTTCATGAATGATATAGTTAGATTGCATGGGATACCACGGAGGATCATTTCTGATAGAGATCTGGTATTCACGTCTGCATTGTGGACATCCTTGCAGCAATCTTTGGGAACTAAGTTGAATTTTAGTTATGCTTACCATCCTGAGACTGATGGTCAAACTAAGAGAGTTAACCAGGTGTTAGAGGATATGCTTCGTATGTATGTCATGGATCAGCAATCACATTGGGAGGACTATCTGTACTTGGTTGAGTTTGCATATAACAATGGGTACCATAGTTCTATTGGTATGGCTCCTTTTTAGGCTTTGTACGGTCGTCCTTGTCATACTCCTTTGAGTTGGGATCAGCTGGAGGACAGGGTGCTTCTTGGGCCTGAAATGCTTAGAGATATGGAGCAGTAGGTGTCTCGCATTTGGGAGCATCTTGTAGCTGCCCAAGATAGACAGAAGAAGTATGTTGATGCTCATAGAGTTGATCGAAAATTTGCAGTTGGTGATCGGGTGTTCCTTCGAGTGCGCCCGCGGAAGAGCCCAATTCATTATGGAAAGGGTTCGAATCTTGTGCCTCGCTTCATTGGACCCTTTGAGGTGTTGGAGCGGATTGGACCTATTGCTTACCATTTAGCTTTGCCACCTAGTTTGTCATGGATCCATGATGTATTTCATGTTTCTGTTCTTAGACCATATTTTCCTGATGTTACTCATGTTCTGGATTGGAATGCTCTTTAGGTCAAGGATGAGCAGCTCGCACTCGATCCCGCAGCCATGCTTTAGCGTCGATGACTTACCCTCAAAGGAAGAGAGATTGATCAGGTGCGGGTTCAGTCAGACCCGAATGATGAGGCTTCAGCTACTTGGGAGGATGCCTCTCGTATCAGGGTTTCTTATCCTTATCTTTTTACTGGCTTCCAGGAGTAAGCCAAATTATAGGGGGGGAGGATGTAATACCCCTCATGTTACTGCTTGATTTTTGACATTCCCTGTGGTTTTTTGTTTGGCACATTGTGGTTTTAATGATACTGTTGATATTATGTTGTGGTAGCTTAGACTATTACTGATTATATTGCTCTTATGATGCCATGGATATTATGATGATATTTTATTACAATTGTTTTGATGAAATTATTTGGAATTCAGTAGACTAGAAAATAGTAATTGATGATATTGATACAAATTAATGTAAATGTATAATGCTTTAGATGATGATATGAATTGGTGAGGGGACAGGTAGCATCATTCATTCGCGAGCGTGCTGCTACACTGCAAATCCTTCTCACAATGCCTTGTAATTGATTTTATGTATGTATATTGTATATCACCCTCTTGGATGCAGGCTTTGCAGGAATAAGACTCGATTCCACCTATTTCGATAGGTCTGGGCGAGCATTGAACCAACCCAACGGCAGGAAGTTGAATAAGGTGACATGAAAGTAACTCTGTTCCAAGGTGTCAACAGTCTTGTACCTTCTTGGTTTGTGCGTCTTGGTCATAGTCATTGTGTTGTTGCATTGGTCTTTGTATGTTATTGTGATTTTATGATTTATCTAATGTGGTGTATGGTTCTAGGTTGTGATTTAAATAATTAAGCAATTGATAAAATAAAAACATAAAATAATAAATAAATAAAGCAATGGATAAATATTAGTAGTAGTGGTAAAAATATTACATTTATTTTGAATCCTACAAATGGTTGATTTTAATTATTTTAATATGAAAGTAATTATTTAATAAAGTATTGTGGAGATGATGAATATATATATATATATAAAAGTTCAATTTTGTGGATTTAAATTTATTTAGTTTTTAATCAAATGCATGATAAAAGAAAATGAAATGTAAATACATGAAAAAGGAAACAAAAATAATTAAAGGATTAATAATTATTTTGATTTATTTCTTGAAATGTGACCTCTGGTATTCTCGGGAAGAGGAAATTGGAAGGGTTTCCTGGGTATTGATTTTAAGAAGAGGTTTTCTTTGTTGGAGGGGAGTTGTTGGAATTTTGGAAAAATTTTGTTTTTGACACTGCATTCTTGTTCTGTTTTATGGAGAAATCATAAGAAGAAGAAGGTGGGGTTTGAAGGAGAAATTGGGGGATCTGTTGCTAGGAACAATTGGCGGCGAGGAATTGGTTCTGCGAGAGGGATTAAGCTTCTATAGATCTTCTTCAAACACAAGACGCCAGGTTCTTTTCATTTTTTAATTATTTATTTTCAGTAGCATCAAATAAAATAGAAATTGTTTTCTGTGTATGAAATTTTTATCTGGGGTTGGAAATCAAATGTTTGTGGGAAGAAAATTTATTGGGTTATTGTTTAATCAATAAAAATTTAATCAGGAATTGGGATTGTTATTTGTCAAAATGGAATTTCTGAGGGGTTCTGGGCTGTTGTTTATTGAAAAGGGATTTTGTTTGAAATCTAGAAATGAACAGTATTTCTGTTGTTTCATTTAAATAAAAAAATACATATATGTTTAAAGAGCAATTTCCTTTCAACGAATTTCTGGGTTGTGATATTCTGGTTCATACATATATTTTATAAAACATTTCTTTTATTTTCAATCATTCACAGTGAGTTGTAAAGGGTACAATATTTATCTTTCCCTATTCTTGATATGTTAAAATTCCAGTGTATATATATATATATTAGATATATATATATATATATATAAATATATATACACACATATATTTATACATATGAAAATTTTGAATGAAAATTCAATTTGTTTGAATTGTTCTGTCGGCACTGTTCATAGCATTTTATTTTGGGTATTATATAATAGTGGCTGAGTTGTGGTTCGGCCTCGGCCGTACCCACCACCCCGCCAACCAGTACCGTGTGACAGTCTACGAACTGTCCACGGCAGTTCGAAGGACAGTCGTGAGCAATTTGTAGACTGCCCACAGCCGGGCGTTGTTTTTCTTGTGCCTTTTTTGGGATTAAAATTCCCCATTCGAATTTGTGTGTATTTAATTTTTTTTGAAAAACACAAATTCTATTTTTATTTACTGTGTGCATCTACTTTTATATATATATATTTGTATATATATTTATTAACTCATTTATTCAGATTCCACTGATTTAACTGTTGCATTAATTATTTAATTATGTTAGTAAACATTCTGTTTCTTTTTCTGGTTTAAATAAAACAGAATTTGGTTATATTGGAAATAATAATTTAGAAAGAAATCTTTTTTTTATTATTATTGATTTTTTAAATTACAAACTTTGAGAGGATAATTTAGTAAAAAGTCAATTTATGAATATATGACAGCATTGATTATTTTATTCTTGTTTTAGTGTGAATATTTTGGGAATGGAATTTATTATGGAATTAAATAAGTTATCTTTTTATTTTTATTCTTGAAATTGAGTCTTGTAGGCTTGTTGGGTTTGGGACATTGTGAGTTCATTGATGTGGGAACCCTTTTTGTGTTAACACTGTAGTCTTCCAGAGGATTGTGATTGTGTTGAATTTATATCTTTTCACCTTGAGTTTCTGTTAAGTTAAGTATTACGAATGGGGTGTACCAAGTTATGAGATTTTGTTATGGTATTTAATTTGCGAGATGAGTTATGCCTCATGTAATATTTTTGTTGTTACATTTCGATGTTTATGATTAGAATGGTACAACCCCTGTTTCTTTTTGGTTTTGGTTGGGTTCTAGGGAGAGTGGCTCCTCGTGGGGGCCAGCGCCCCGTTTAAGGGGAAGGGCTCAGGATAACCCACGAGTGAGTTATTAATCAAGTGAAAACCTAATAATTAACTTAGGAGGGTTGGGTAGTAATATCATTATAAGATTTTTAAAATGGATGCCTCGTCTTCATTAGTGCTTCCACAAACTAATGGAAGGCTGAGAAGGCCATGGTCGGCAAGGTCGTGACCTTGTCTTCACGAGAGGTTTACGGCTCCGCATTAGTCACCCTATGGACCGGCGCCTCCAGTTGGGAGGAAGGGCACAGGACAACCATAGATGGGACTGACGCCTCCAGTTGGGAGGAAGAGCACAAGACAACCCATGTAGGACTATGCAATGACACTCTCCCCTAGTTGCCCATGTGTTTTACTTTATTGAGTTCCTCTGGAAGTAGGTTATGGGAGTTGGTTTAGATTGTTGTTGAATTGATTTAAATTGATTTATGATTATTGTTTTGATACATCTTTAGTATGCTTTGAATGATCTCATTTATACGTGATTTACGATCTTGTATCTTTATGATATTGTGATATGATGTTATTGGTTGTTCATTTTAATTGGTGTATTGTGTTATGGATCTATGTTGGTACTTTCTGGTATGGTTGTACTTCTGTTGTCAGCCTTGGTTGGAGTTACTTCTCTGTCACCTCTTAGCACGGGGGTGGTCGGGTGGAACGTGCTCCGCACACCGTTGGGTTCCCCATCAGCGTTCATTGGATTCAGTCTCATCCAGTTGAAGATTTGTTCCAAATGATCTTCTCGTATTTTGATAATCTTGTATATTATATTCATCCCAGATGATTGGGAAATTCATGATGTAACTATATTGATATGATGTAAAATTTGAAAGATGTTGTAATGTAGTTATCAACTTTGTAACTTTATTTAGTTATGTGATTTCTCATGGTTTTATCTTGTGATGAAATCTATGTATATATATATCTAATGTTGTCTTCATTAGTTCCTTTTGATATTTTATAAGTTGATGTTTAGTAATGGCTTTTTCGATGTGACCTCGTGTGCCCCAAAGAACATAGTCGAATTTGTTAATTGTGTTTTAAATGGAATGAAGTATATGAGTATGTATATGATCATTTAATATTTGGTATGTTGATTATTTATCTTTCTTTATAAAAAAAAAATTGCGTTCTTTATTTGTTTGTTCTTTGGGGCTTGCACTGGCTGTGGCAACCTCTGGGGCACGAAAACCAGGAAGAAACACCAAGGTAAATCTTTTGCACGTTGGGAGACACTCCAATCTAAAGGGCCAAATGCTAACTCATAGGTATGTGGTACAATCACTGTCTAAATTTGGGAAGCAATGTAACCATCATGCTAGTTATGTACATAGTGTCTATAGGTTAGTAGATTATGCTCCAGGGAACCATATTGGCCATCTCCTCCTAAGCACGGGTGGACCTTAAGTGGGTACCGCACATGGCTGGGTGGAACATGCACCTTACCAAGGTCCTCAATTCTGTGATCAAGTATCAACAGAGCTTCATGGATGGAGAGCTCACACTTGGAAACTTATGTGTACTTTTCATTGTAATTTGTAAATCTATTCAAAAACATCCCTCAATTGTTTATGAGGTGAATATTTGTAAAAGTAAATTGTAATTATTATTTGATCCACCCCATCGATGGAGAATTTTATATTTATCAAATGCAATGTATGAAACAAGTTTATACCTTTATGTTATCTCTTGAATGGAAAAATTCCAAAATGAAATGCAATGCTTATTTTATAAGCTTATGATTAATTAATATGTGCAATGCCACACAAAAGCCTCATCTAAGGCGGAAACCCTCAAGTATGCAACATCGCGATAACTTCTAATGGATGTGGCAAAACCAATTAACTTTTAATATTACTAATTTAAAAAAAATTATTACACCCTTTATACTACAATTGCAACATTCTTTAGGTTATTATGATGGGGGTGCATTACACACATTACAAGCTCTCTAGAATGTTTTTAGAACTGATAATGATATTAATAATACAGAGGTGCATATATACATATACATAGAGGAAGAGAGAATTGAAAGACATAAAATTTATGATTTACCATAGTAAATCACCTTAAGATAACGGTTGAGCTGAAAGAGGGGTGTGAAATTGAATCCATGAAGGAATACTATAATGTTTTTCATCTATGCAAGTAGGTTTGGCTAGTAATGCAGTTGGGCATGATTGCTATCGAGGTTAATAAAAACTAAATCTGTAAGAATATAAAATTGAATGAATAACCTAGATAGAGGCTATACACATCTTATTTCTGAATTTAAACATGAACAAAGCTAGACTCTACACCATTGTAGACCAAATTTAGTTGTACCTTATGCTTTTTAATCCTCTGGACCGTCTTTGCTACTAAGTTTTCTTATAACTAATCTTACATTTGTCAATATAATTTAAATTGTACATAATTTATGCATCACATGTGTAAAGCTCACATTTAAATTCACAACTACAAACACTCTGTAAGAGCATAATGATATGTAAAATATAAACACAAAATTGGCTAGAGCAACATTGAGGTCATTTGATTCAATGATTATGGAAGTAACTTCCATGGTATCTCCCACGTCCCCTAGAAATACTTGATTACTCACTCTCCTTTATCTTTTGTGCATCTTCCATCATCACAACCTTGTCAACAGGAAGATCCAACGTCATAGCCTATATCCAAAATACACTTTGATGGTCATAAGACGGGCATTAAACAAGAGGGTTAACAACAATCGAGTCCCCCTCATCAGAGGGCCTCATGAACTCAAAGCAATACAAGTCACCACCCTGGACCAAATCCTCGCAAGTGATCATCCCTTTTTCCCAAGGATCATCATGTATGATGACCAGAGGAGGAAAATTTGAGCTTGGCATGGTCACCATCACCTCCCTGGCTAGCGGCATGATATCGTAGTCTAGGAATGAAACCTAGGCCTAGGAGTGGAAGAGAATGGTGGCCACAGTGGTAGCATTAAGCCTCATGTTAATCATGTTCAACACAACCTCCACTGTAATGCCCCACCACAAAACCCCAAAGGACAACACATCTAACTAACAATTATGACACTTTTTTTTTTTTTAAGTGAATCAACATATAGATCATACTATCAACCAACATAGAATGTAAACTACATGTACATATGCTCTAACTATGTCCTTTAGGGTATCATGACTGCATTACGCACATACATTCCTAACATGAACTAAACCAACATCTGAGATTGACCAATCCACAAAAGTTAATTATAAATTCATTGCATTAAGTAAACAGACAGCATACATCCATACATAATATTAAATAAATAACCATTAGTGATAAAATGATAAACCCAAGGAGTACATACATCACTTTTATTACATAAAGGTGCATCATTACATGATTACATAATTACATCAATACTTCCCAACATATAATGGGGAGGATACATCAGATACATGATAAGATACAATTGAAGTGATTACATTACATAACATCAACACTATCTTAAGTATGGTACAAGATCTGAAATCTCTGCATAGGGTACAATCATCCATGCTCACGAACATCTGTAGGGAACCTAATGGAGTGCATAGCATGTTCCACTCGACCATGTGGAACCCTTAGGTCCACCCCCCATGCTAGGAGATGACAATAAGGTCCCACCACCAAAGCAGTCAATAATATAGTAACACGGCACAAAGGCTACAAGACTCCAACAAATGAATACAACACATCACATAACATTAACACCACTTCTAAAGGCACGCAAGCAACAAAGGGGATACACAAGACAAGGGAGTTCTAGATTGTAGTAGAGAGGAGTTTCATTGCATGGTATTGGAATTGGTTATCTTGATAGTCTCTCACTAGATGCCAACCCCCATTTATGGTTATCCTGAGAGTCTCTCACTAGATGTTGACCCCATAGGGTGACACATGCGGAACCAAATTTCCTTTCATGAAGACAAGGAAGTTGATCTTGCCAACTAGGCCTTCTCAATCCATCCTTAGCCTAAACGAGCACTACAGGCATGGGAGAGGCATCCACTTATCTTAATTAGTGTGAAATTCTACACAACCCACTACTTTATTAATTAGGTTATCACTAAGTTAAGAAACTCCTACATGGGTTATCCTAATGCCTCTTAGCATCGCTCATGGAAGTGTGTGTGTGTACCATCTTTAATAACCCGCGTAATAGTGTATAAAAGTGTAATATATTTTTTTTTTAAGTATTAATTTTAAGTTAATTAGTTGCATACATTCGTTAAGTTACTAGATGTTACACTACTTTGAGTTTTCCATAAGTGACTTAAGTATTTCGCATTGCACATATTAATTTATAACATAATGATAAACATTGCAAAACATTGAAATTTCCATTCAAGATAATATAAAGTACATACATGTCTGTATACATTGCATTTGATAGAATATACAATACTCATCCATCTGATGAGGTAGTTCAATAATAATTACAATTACATTTACATTGTTCACCTCACAACATTTGAGGGATGTTTTCAAATGCATAATTTTACAAATTACAATGAGGAAGTACATATAAGATCCATGTGCGAGCTCTCCATCCATGAAGCTCTTGATGCCATGATCACAAAACTGGGGACCCAACGGAGTAAGGTGCACGTTCCACCCAACCATGTGGTACCCGTAGGTCCACCCCCCATGCTAGGAGATAGTAATAAGGTTACCTAGACCTAATCTACTAACCCTAGACACTAGTACACAA
>VDFB02078952.1:0-40906 GCA_007258455.2 Sequoia sempervirens | reverse complement strand
GGAATATAACAAAGAACCTTGTGAGGCACCTTTTTGTTAGTTGATCTGTTCGATATCTATTGATATGACATTTTTGGAATTCTATTGCAAATTCTTGTTGTTTATGATATATAATATGATCATTGGGACATGCATCTATTGCTTGATACTCTATTTTGATATCTTTCATAATGGCAGATAAATCTCGGTATGAGTGAGGTAAAATATTTGATAGTGGTAACAAAAATTCACCAATCAATCTACAACAAAAATAATTTGTTAATATAAAGAATATTAATGGTACATATTTCATCCTTTATTTACTAGTGATGAACCAATGACAATTAAAATAGATGAAAAAAGATGACATATATGACATACCTTAACATCCATGAGATTGTCATGTTTGATAAACCATTCATAACCTTCAAGTTCAACAGCAACAATACAACAGAGAGAAGAGTTGTTTCAGAGCCTTCATAAAGGGGCTCGTATGCCTTGTCAAGTACAGGTAAATCATGAACATCATCAAAGTCATCTTGATCATCATGATGAGCTCTGCCACTAAATGTGGCATGGATCAATGTATTTGTACCATCATCTTCAACTATGTTTTCTGGCGCATGATCATCTTCTTGCATGGGATCATTAACTTCATCTTCGATATTTACAGCTCCATGTTCGTCCGCTTGCAAAACCACATTCTCCGGGCCGTGATAATCCATATCATCTACCTTAGGGTGCCCCACCTTTATAATAATGATAGACAAAAATAAACCATGATCATGATCAAGTGATTTTATATATATATAATGTTAAAACAATATAAATATCTACAAATTCAATCAATATAAACATATATAATGAACAACTTACCAATGGATGATAATCATGCCCCCCTTCAATGTGACCATGCTGCCTACAATGTTTCTCAGCTGTTGTGATTAAAAATCGTCTCATCTTTAAGCCCTTGCAATTATTGCAAGGACAATAACATTTCTCATCACCCTTTCTTTTCAATTTAGCCCACAATCTATCAAGTATCTCTTCATTTTGTTCTGGACTAATATTATCTGACATGATTTTTCTTTACCAAGCTTGACTATTTAGATCTTCAAAAAATATCAAACTTACACTCCACTAATTTTTATTCATAGATAGGTAACATAATCTAATAATTTCGATATTTTACACCAAAAAAATTTGGCATGCAACCACCCTTGCAAAAGAGAAGATAGTCTGAAGTTAATGACCCCAAAAAACACTTTACAATGCTAATTCCAAAACTTATTAAATTCTGATTTTACTATGATTTCCAACTGTTAAGACTCCTATAATCAGAATATTAAACTTGATCACAAAATTCCTACAACAATGGAGGTAGCAAACTAGTAAGAGAAAGTGGCCAATTCCTAAGGAGCAAAAAGTCGGAATCATCATTGCTAATGTCAATACGGATTTATCCTTTTAGTTAAAAATGCAATGTCACTTCTTATGAGGAGCTTATCCCTAGGGCCCTCAACATTGAGAGAGCCCTAATAAAAAACAACAGAAGCATTGGTAAGAAACATGATTAGGGTACAAACACTAGGCCTTCGTAGAAATATAAACAGTAACTATAGCGGATTAGTGAGGTTGCAATACCAGAAAGATTGAGACATTGTAGGTAATAACAAAATCTTGCAATCTAAATATTGTAGCCAATAACAAGCACACTATGTAGCTTAGTGACATTTGTAAATGCAATCTACAGTAAGAAGAATGAAAGTCACTAGAGATGTGACATTCAAAAATAGGCTAAACAGTAACAAGATAATAAAGCTCAAACCTTGCATAGTAAAGTGAAGATTTTAACAGTGAGTTTTCTTACCCCCTTGCTGACCTTAAGGGTTTTTCAAATGCTTTTGGTAGTGTTAGACAAGGCAAATGCAATCAGGGAATGACTGTCCAAATGAAGTAACAGTGGTAATCATAGGTTCAATGTTTCTTCTTAGCCATTAATATTGTATAATGGAGGTAGTGGATTGCATGTTTGAGCAGGTTTTGAGATTCATTCCAAAGATGGGGAGAATAGTGAATAATACTCTTGTGGACTGTGAAGTAGTGTCAATAAGGTTGAAGGATCTTAAGAACTACAATACCATGAAACAATGAGTCCCCTGTAGTAAGTAGGCAGTCTATAGGGCATAGTTTGATTTTATAGAAGGATGCTCATGAAATGAATCTTCAAGTGATAGTGAGTGAGTTGTTTGAGATTGTAGCTGAGGGTGCAATACCCAGTCTTAAAGGAAGTTAGCAAAGCAGTAAATGTGCAAGAAAATCGAATCGTACACAACAAACAATTCACAATGTTATCTTCCATAATGCCTTGAGTTTGAAGACAAAAATTTTATTGTATCTTCATGATGAAAGTGGTGACCTTAATGGTCAATCACTGGCAACCATGATTTTAAAACATGCTATTGTGCTTATGGAGGCAACATTTTAAGCAAGGCAGTGAGTGGTGGTTTGGAACAATGGCAGGTATGAAGGACTTGCTTTATATGCATACTATGCAGTCTAGCTTAAGACAACATTCTTAGAAGAGATTGAAGGTGGATTATGGAACTCAAAGGTTACCATGAAAAGGATTAAAGCAAAGACTGAGATCTATTTAAAATTCACGGTCATGAAGATATTAAAGATGTCACATGCAAAAACCTAGTAGCTGGAATAATGAATACGTACAAAGAGGATAGTGTGCTGCATTTAGGAGATCTCCACATCCAATTACAGGGAAGTATATCATCATTTATTTATTTTTTTAATTAAAAGAAATCATTATAAACCCTATATAGGATCGTTGATACTTCAAAAGCCTCTAAAGGAATTTGAGATTATGCAAATATATGTCAAGTAACATTCATAAGGTTTAGAAAATCTTGATCACTCTCTAGAATAGCCCATTAAACATGGGTTGTGCTTGAATGCACTACATAATTGATATAACACAACCACTCTGCATATCAACCAGAGTTATAGGCTCTTTATTGCAGCAAGAGGTAATCACTCTTCGATCATGCTATAATTATATCCTAACCTGTTAAACTTGAGACAGTCTGAATGCACCCAATGATGATTGACACCTACATTATACAACCTGAATTAACTACATTATGTGAGTGCCTCCATTTCTATCACAACATAGCCACATTAAACTTGGGTCACACATGAATACATCCTGTATTTGTTATAGCACAACTGTGCCACATGACCAATAGAGTTATAGATCACATAATTACAGTCACAAGAATTTGTTTCTCAATTGTGATCTTATGGTGATTCCACACAACAAAATCTAGACATGAAATTCTCATAACCCTTAACCTCTAAAAATGAAATCTGATGAGATGTTGCTTTAAAATATGATTTTCAAACCTGGAATTACAAATCTGACTTCACAACTAAATTCTGCAAAAAGACAATGACTACCCTCAACCTGGAGGTATCTTCTTGAATTTTTTCTGATTTTTCCCAAGAAAATCGTCCTTAGTTCTCCACAAACTGTCTCAAGTAGAGCAAAACACTGTCGCAATAAATTAGGCACGAACTCACTTTTCTTTATGTCAGCCACAATTTGATTTTTATTTTATTTTTCAAGTTTGTCGAAAATTCGACGAAAATGATAGCCGACATTTCAACAAACCCCAGATTCGTCAAAATTTCGATGAACATCGGGGATAAACTTTCAAAAAATTGGAAATTACACATCAAATTTTACATATTTCGTTGGACAGTTTCATCGTATTTTGCAGTCAAATGTATTAGTGACCCTTCACAATGATTTAGTAAGGAATTTTAACTAGAGCGAGGAAAGGATTAAGGTTTTCTGGATTTATCGCCAAGAGATCAAACGCCCTGATACCCCTTATCAGGACATAGAGTCGGATGACAGATTTGATACTTTGTGGAGCAATGAGCATGGAGATACCGACGCAAGTGGTGATGAAGATATCGACCCGAATGAGGATAGAATGTATACAGGGAAGGGAAAGGGGAAGGAAAAAGAAGTAGAGACGACCCCAACACAGCAAAAAAAAAGGCGACAAAGCAGCCTAGCAAGGCTTCTTCAAATGTGCGGGTGAATATATCACTGTTGGGAGCCTCACATACACACGCCTAGACTGCAAAAAGGTCCAAAACAACCCAACAACAATGATCGGAGGCCATAGAGGTGGATGAATACCCACCCAACAAAAGGCAACATATGGATACAACTCCTGGAGAGGGTTCACAGGAGCCCACAACAAGCCAGGAGCTCGCAACAAGCATGATGCCAACGACAAGCCAGGGATCGCAATCATCTACACCACAGGTATCTTTCACTCCCTCTTCTCTTGCTTCACAATCTTTAGTTCCTCCTGATGTCTCCGCATCGCCCATCATTTCAAGTGTCGGCCTTTCTTTTTTCGCTTCTGCCGCAATGGTCGCAGGAGGTTTCTCCTAGTTCTCCTAGGCAAGACCATTTGCCTTTACTCCTCTGCAGACCTTTCCACATTTCACTGAAGCCCAGTCCACATCCGCTATCGCTTCACCTTTTGCCTCTGCAACCGCCATTAATCCCCTGCTTGCTACTACTGTGTCAGCCCCGACCCAGTCCACCCAACAAATGGAATCCGCCATGACTCCACTACCTCCACCGCAACTAATGAGCCCTCCCGCTAGTTCACAAACCGAGCCTTGGTAGATTCCCCCATTCTCTCGGCCACTAATAGTCAATATTCTGAGGAAGAAATCAGCCAGAATCACTACCCTCTCATTCCCTTTTTCTCTTCCTCTCGGTGCACCCTTCGCAGGCGAGCTTACTAAGTCGCCAACAAAAAAATTGTTGGGGGGCGATAAAAAAAAACAAGTGCGGGCTATCATGATCCAAAAGAAAAAGGCTAAGGATGCTAAAAAGTCGGCTAAGCCAAAGGTGCAAACACTTTTCAATGAGGCTCAATAATCACTGCATTGCGCAACCATGCATCCAACCGCCATCAAACCATAGGGAGAGATCCAACCTGAGGATTACGACATCTATGCTATGGGGCTCAATTTGAGTGTAGCCCGACCATAGGGTAAGATTGAGCTCATGGAGGATACACAGCGAGTGGTGACCACTGGCTTCCTCAAGTCTGGTCACCAGTTGAAGAAGAGGGAAGAAGAGCTGAAAATTGTCAAGGAGAGAATTGAAGTCCTACTAGCGCAGGACAAGGCGAGGGATGTAGAAATTGCGTGCTTATCATAGCAAGTAGAGGCATAGAAGGCCAGATTCTGAGAGGAACTCACAAAGTTCCAAGCCCAAGATTCCAACCTGGTCACCGAGCTGTAGCAGAAAAACCAAGAATTGCAAGATTAGTTGGCTTGGGCGAATGAGGAGATGCAACGAAGGAATGAGGAGTTTCAACATCAAAGTGCTCAATTAGAGCAAAGGATGCAGAAAAAGGACATAGACTTTGAGGGCCGAAAGGCCTAATTGGAGAAGGAAGTCCAAGAGATGAAGCTTTCCCTTGAAAGGGAATCAACAAACAAAAGTCGGGCCGAAGAAAACTGGCTTGCTAAATTGAGAAAACTGTAGGGACAACTTTTCATCGCGGATGAAAGGATTGCGAAACTAACACAGGATGTTGGTTCAAGGGATGTGGAGATTACCTTTTTGAAGAATCTTCCACAACCCCCTACTATCCAATTGGACCTCCTTCAAGTAGCCTAGCGACTATATGTCTCATACTGGGAAAATGTCAAGGCCTTCTGCCTGACTCTTTAGTCGACACTCCAATTTATGGCAAAGGTAACAAGTTTAGGCAGGGAAGTTTGTGGAACTATTGAGCGGTTCCCACAATTCATTGCAGAGAAGGTTCCTGGGGCAAAAAAAATGTTGAATAAGCTATACACAGTGTCGGATGAGAACTTAGCGAGCGCAAAAATCGAGGACCGCAAGTCAGCTACCAAAACAGTAAAAGGAGTTCATCAATTGCCACGCAACCATCCTCCATGCTAGCGAGTGCACTACCACACTGGGCCGAACTATGAACAAAATGCGAGTGAAGTTCTCCCAGCTAACTTAGATGGGCTTACCCTCCCCATTTCTTTCTGATGACTTAGTGGCCACAGCAGAGCAGATTGCGATGAATATTGAAGAGAAGCAACATGACACATCCACTTTTCAAAGCTTTAGTCGGCCCCCTACTGCAGAGGATATTGAGGGTGTCACTCATCAAATAGCATGGCTGCTCTTCCAACTCGAGTCCAGGGCCAGTATATCCACGACGCTGCCATACAAAGAAGTGATCGATTTGCACGAAGCGCAAGAGAATCTGCGTGACATATCAATGCCATTCGAGGTCGACTGGTTGCCTCCGCAGACCGCTCTCTCCAAGCTTTGATTGCATCGCCCAATGGACAAGGCTTTGGTCTGTGAAGCCAAAAAAATTTGGGTTCCTCGTTCCACAAGTGAAACGCCCCTGGTAGTCGCCAAAAGCTATGGATATAAATTTCCTCAAGCTCCCTTCGGGTTGATTATTTTGCTAAGTCCGGCCCATGCTCCATATATTCCCGACCCCTTTTCGAAAAGCTTCGCCCACTGCCATTACATGTCCACCAAGTGCTATCCCCAGGGATTTCTTCCTTCACTCTTCTTCTAGCCCACACCATGATTCCACGTGTCAACAACACGAGCACTTGAAAGTCGCTTCTCATCACTTCCCTATCGAGCCCTGTCCGAGTGCCACATAGCATCGGTCCGCGTACACTTTTTGGTAGACCCCATAGTCAGTACCAGTAGTGGAGACTTCCTCCATGTGTCTTCACCGTGGGGGATTTTCATCGCAAAGAGGAGGAATGAACAAGAGGCCTGACCTATCACCACGTGTCCTAGCTGACTTCATGATTAAGTGACACATTTCTACACGGGATTCCACTGTTTCTTCACTGGTACCACTGCCATCATTCACAGGGGATGCATCTGGCTTGATGGCGGCCACATTCATGGCTCGAATCTTTTTTCTGTTGCAATATCCAAGGGAAACCATTGCTCTGGGCATCATTGTTCATGATAAGAGAATCTTTTTTGTTACTAGCTTGCTAAGCGGTGTGATTATTTTCTATATATACTACTTCTTCCTTCGAAAAATGAGTTTGGAAGATACAGGAAAAATTGTGAAAGACACCAGGCCTCTTGTATTGTTTTTTAGATTATTATATAAGACTCAAAGACCGTGCCATTGTTCTTCCTTTCTATTTTCTTAAGCTATTTGACAAAACATTATACTGTGCCATTACTATACTAAGTTGTTTATTTGCAGAACTTCTATGATTTCAATATAAGTTTGTTGATTTAGACCATGTCTTTGACTCTTTTTTGCAGTAAATGTGTATGGGAATTATTTTATGTTATTGGATAAATTATTCAGGTTTTCATCTTTGATTTTTGTTATTCTGGGACTTAGCAGATTGTTGAACGGGCCCTTAAATTGCATCCCAAAGATAGATTTACCATGCCTTTACCTATATCTTGGCGCATCACCTTAGTTAGATCTTTATTTTTTATATCTGCTTCCTTTTCTCATTCCAAAAACCCCAATTACAGAAGAAGCCGACTTCTTTAAAAACCCAGAGGTCACTCAGTTTAGCATAATTGGCTTCCCCATTAACTGAGTTTCACATAAGGCTATTACCTTGTCATTTTTTGGCATCAACACCTTCCATCCTTGTCTTCCAGAATGCATAATCTGTTCCATCAAATATAGGGATCTCTTTCTTGTGCACCATCCTAGATCTACTTCAAGTGGTTAAGCGTTCTTTCAAGGAACCTCACTCTAATACCAATTGTTGAATGCACAAGACAACTAAGAGGGGGGGCGAATCAGTTGTAACTTAAAACTTCAAAAACCCTCACAAATATTCAAATCCACATTCATTCAATATACCTTTAATCTAATATGATGATTTAGCATGAAAGGAAAATAGTAGAAACTGAAACAAATCAATGCCATGCACAAAAGAACACCAGATTTACGTGGAAAACCCAAGATGGGAAAAACCACAGTGAGGATTAACTCACAATATAAAGTAATATCAACACTGAATACAATAGGGCTCATTATCGGAGGGCTCACTGCCAAAAGAAAGAAAGACTCACTGCTAGAATAAAAAAGAAGATAGAGAAGAATGTTACTTAGAGAAATCCATCTCAATGCAACAGAGAAATCCACCACAATATCATCAACACCTTCGTAGCATGACTAAATAATTGTAGACCCCTTCTACTCATTGCATCCAGCAATCTAGGGTGATCCCACAATAATGGGTTACACTTTTTGGCCAAACTTGACATTAAAATCAAAAAATTTCACCAGATCTTCACTTTCTTACACCTATAGTAGCTAAACCATTAAGAATTTGAAGATGAATCAAATTAGTGATCTGTGAGATTTTTTGTGTAGATTCTAATTATATTTTTAAAAAAAATTAAAATAAATTGTGAATCCTTTTATGTAATTTTTAATAACTTATTTTTTCTACTAAACGACATTTTTAAAAAGTGATGTTTACTTTGGACCGCATAAGTTTTTTTATAGAAAGGATACAATTCTAATTTTTAAAATATAAATTTGTCACACCAATATCTAGTGCATGGATATTTTTTCATAATTTTTTGTTAAATATTTAAAAAAAAAAAAAATCCAAGTAAGAGTAATTATAATTTGGACAGACCGCATAACTTTTTTTGTATGCATTTGAATTAACTTATTCTTTTTTTGTTGGAATAAGGACATCAATACCTAGTGCACATGTATTTTTTAGAAAAAAAATCTCTATTTTCCTATTTTTTCGTATGTGTGAAACAAAGAACTTGATGTTTATTGAAAAACCTAAATTCACACGAAATAAAAAATGAATATAATAATCAAATTAATTATATTTAAAATTATACTTTTTGGGAAGCTTATATTAAGGGCTACAAACTTACAAAACATAAATTTTAAATGAATTCAATTTATCACCAAAAAGGTAGATCAAAAGTGGTTTCTTATCAGTATTTTGATAGTTGTAGAGGAGACTCCATTGTAGGTATGATTTAAAACTAACAGGGTTCTACCTAAGGGGGTTTGATCAAACCCTCTTTAATTAAAATCATTTAAATGGAACCTTTACAGGCTTAAATCATTATATTTTCCAAAAATATGTGATTTCAGGCAAAAATCAGGATGTCCTAGAAAATGTAACCCATTATTGTGGCAGCACCCTCTAACACATGAAATCTCGCACTGCACTACACAAATTTGCACCTCATAATTCTGCAATTCACATCATTCACATCACACACATCTATCTTTGCATCCCTCAACAACTCAACTCATTTTAATATCATCTTCAACCTTGAAAACATTCTCTAAGGTCGGCTATGCACCTCAACCATGCAAATTCAAATTAGGTCGGCATCAAAACACTTTCATGGCAGATAGAAGTGAAGGAGGACCACACCATTCCTTATCTGGGACCCAAAACTATAACATCACGCTACAACATGTCGGTGTAATTAATTAATTAATTATTACACTAACATAAGTTAACTTAGGTCTTGCATTTAATTAGTTAAGTCCTAGGTTGCATTATTAGATAAATCATTTAATAAATAGGGAACTATTCCCTTCCTTGTTTGGTGGGATAAGATTCCTTCTAGAAGATGAGTTGTCCTTCTAGAACTTATCTCCTCATTTAATGATCATCTAGATAGGGTTCACATGTTGTTAGATTATAACACTTGGCAACATCTCAAGCATATTAGGTTTTACTTCTTGCCTATATAATCAGGCATCTTGTTCATTTGTAATATATCATATCAAATATCTTTTTCATCATATCAATAGAATCTTTAATCAGCATTCCATTGTTGCAACACTTCTCTTTGTGGTTGATCATCTTTCCTGGCTCAAAGGTCCTCCATTGAAGACTACAGCTTCAAGGACTGTGCATCCATAATCTCAACATGGTATCAGAGCTTGTCTAGTGAAACATCAACCCTCGATCAAGAAAGTTGGTGTGCGAGATTCTTGCAGGCTGAAGGTTTCCATTGAAGGCTACTTGTTTCCACCCGATGACCAAGCTGATTTCTGAAGTAGATAGAGTCAGATCCGAGCTTATCATTGTCTTCAGAAGGCCTCGAAACCCTAGGATCACCTGCCCATTTATCAAAATCAGATACATCAACCCGAGAGCTTCAGAGGTATTTTTAGGGTTTGCAAAAATCAATCATACTATCCATACAATTTGCAACAAAAAAATCTACCCTTGCAGTTGTCCTCTGAGGCAAAAAAAAATTTATACGCAGGCCATTTTCTATTTTTTAGAAAAAAAATCAAGATTTATTATTTGTTTGGCAAAAAAATACATTATTCGGGTTCTGATATAGTTTCAGAAAAAAATATTTACTTGGGCGACCTGCTATTTTATTCTCCATCGGCATTATATTTTTCCCCGTCGGCATTTGAATTTCTGCAGGTTATAATTATTTTTTTATAGGCCTCAAATCTATGGGTTTATCCACCCCTTTTGACATTTATATTAAAGTTTGTATTTGATTTTTTAATTGCAATTTGCAATATTAAAAAATCAAAATCTTTTGTTTGTCAGCCTATTCAAATCTTCAAAGTCTGCAGTGTCGGTGCATTTATCACTTGCAGGGAGGGTACTATTCTTATCGGCCCATCCGTCAGCTTCCTCACCATCTGGCCGAGTCTCCTACTGCCAGCATCGTGCCCGTGCCAGTGATCACATTTCGGCCAGCCAGAACCGCCGACTGTTTGACTTGTCGGGGTCTTCACAATCCGCCGGCTCCTCTACACCCCGTCGCTGGTGCCTGTCATCTACTCGCCGACCGAGGTGTCTACGCCGACAAAGACTTACCGTCGGCCGATCCTGCTCCCGCCGACAACCGTGGGCTCTGCTCATCCAGCACCACCACCCCGGCTACCACCCGATAGCCTCCCCACTGCCACTTCGCTCGGCGGCGCTTTTTTTTGCCAAAGCCCACCCCCTGGTCATATCAGCGACCAGGGGCTGATTTTTTTAGCTCCAGGTGCTTAATTTTTGCACCAGTTTAGCCTGCAGATTGCCTAATATAGGCATTTTTTCATTTTATCACAACTTTCACCCAAGATATCGAAATTTCGAAAACGATATACCATCGGAAAGGTTTTTCTGTCTACTTTCTAGTGGTGAGATCCATTCTACAAAAATTTTCATGCAGAAATCTGTACAGTCAACTGAAGTCCAAACCCTAATTTGGACATAAAGGCTCATAACTTTGCAACCGCTCATCATATTTCAGTGATTCCAGTGCCATCAGGAAGGTGATTCAGAGATCTTTTTCATCAGTCCAACCCCTTGATCAGTTTCAGCTCCAGGTACTCTTGCATGAGATTTTTTTCAATTTGGTGCCTTTGATTAATAACTTGGTTATTTTGAAGCTTGGGACAAGATTTTTTGATTCGGTTAGCATCACTTCAGTTGTAAATCATATTTGGAAGTCTTTATTTGTTGTTGAAGGTCATTTGTCTTTGTGTTTGTGGAGAAATTTCATTATGGGGCTTGCATATTTTTCTCCTTTGACTATGTTGCACAAGGGTAACTATTCACAATGGCGAGATGGGATCTGCCACCATCTTCATTCACTTGATTTGTTTCCACATCTATATGGTATAGTTCCTCATCCGAGTGAAGGTATTCATGAGTTTGCTTAGAGTTGCAGCAGATACACTATTTTGGAGATCCTTTCTATGCAAGTTGATTCTGATGTTTTGAATGCTATTGATCATTGTGATTGTCCTCACATTCTTTGGACTAAGATTTGGGAGATCTATGGAGATTCAAATGCTCCACCATTCCCTGATGGTCATGATTTAGAATGTCCTGCTTCAGATCAAGTTCCCTATGATGCTATTGTTGTGTAGGAGGTTGATTGCCTTGATCTTTCCGAAGAGGTTGACAAGGTTCCTTTCGATGCTTCTTCTTCATCAGAGACAGTTGGTATCCCTTCACATTCAGTGATTCCTTGTCCAGAATCATTGATTGAGGCTTCGACTATCATCTTTCATCAGGACACATTATGTTTTCCAGACTTGACATCACAGGATGGCTTCATTTCAGGCATCACTGACTTGGCTACTTCTACAGGTTTGGAGGACATTCTTGAGGGGATATCACTCCTCTATTCATATTTCACTTTGGAGAGTTCTCTTGAGTCTCCTCATTCCTTTGTCTCGACCTTGATTGGGGATCCCGAGACTATCTTGGAGGCACTTGGTTTCTCTTCAGAGCTTTCATATCCGAGACTTCTTCCTTGTTACTCCTCTCAGGACTTGAGGTTTCTTCAGCATCTACCATTGGATTTGCTTCATACTTCCTTCCGTGGTTTTGAGGACACTTCATTCAGGGGGGGCTATCAAGTCTCCATCATATTCATCCCATCTCATTCTTTGGATATTGTTCAGTATCAGTTTCTACATCGTCCTAGTTTGTCACCCTCTTCATTGATTGTGGCATCATCATCAAGCAAGGAGACATTTGTGCAGCGTTCAGAGACATCAACGACATCCACCTTCATCCTTCCTTCAATTCCTATCAAGAATTGGAAGCATCTCTCCACTTGCAGTTGATTTTGTTTCTTCCAAAAGGGAGACAAGTTGTGTGTCGACATTGGATCTTGTTCTGTCTTCAAACACTTCCCTTCTTTGTAGGTGATCACATCTTTTGGGGGAGCTACATAGTCTCTCTCTTTCCCTCCTATGGGGGGGCCTTTGATTGCATTGTATCCATGTGACGGATGGTGTACTTGGGGGGTATTTGGGAGTCCTCCATCCTTCCCATCCTATCTCACTTTTTTTTTTTTGCATTTTCATCTCCTTTTTGGAGAGGGGTTTTGTTCCTACTAGGTTTTCCCCTTTTCTCCAGTTGTGGGAGATTTTCTGCATCTTCATGTATATGGGTACCTAACATGGCCTCGTAGCCGGGACCCATCATCGATCATTATCTTTGCATAATCATTGCATCTTCCTCCCTAAGTTGCACTTATGGGGGGTGTTGGTGTAATTAATTAATTAATTATTACACTAACATAAGTTAACTTAGGTCTTGCATTTAATTAGTTGAGTCCTAGGTTGCATTATTAGATAAATCATTTAATAAATAGGGAAATATTCCCTTCCTTGTTTGGTGGGATAAGATTCCTTCTAGAAGATGAGTTGTCCTAGAACTTATCTCCTCATTTAATGATCATCTAGATAGGGTTCACATGTTGTCACATGTTGTTAGATTATAACACTTGGCAACATCTCATGCATATTAGGTTTTACTTCTTGCCTATATAATCAGGCATCTTGTTCATTTGTAATATATCATATCAAATATCTTTTTCATCATATCAATAGAATCTTTAATTAGCATTCCATTGTTGCAACACTTCTCTTTGTGGTTGATCATCTTTCCTGGCTCAAAGGTCCTCCATTGAAGATTGCAGCTTCAAGGACTGTGCATCCATAATCTCAACGCAACACGCTTCTACAAACAATCAAAATTCATCGTAATTAGTGTAAACACCAAGGTTGATCATTACCCATGTAAACACCATTAAAATTTTAAGAACACACTTCCTTTGATTCAACAACAACTTGTTGACGGCGATTTTGGCACCACAACAATGCAAGCAGAATATTGCTATTCTACTTCTCCTAAAAGAGAAAGGCAACACATGGATGCCTTAGCTCCTAAGGTCTTTGTAGTTGGGTCTCAACTGTGCTGATGTTACTTAGTGGTCAATGCAACAGTAATATTCAAGGGGCCTGCTGGTGTTGAGCTTCTGGATTGTTCTAAAATCAAGCATGAAATAAAACCTACTCTAACAGGGGTTTTTAAAGAAATATAAAAAGATAAGTCAGAGTTTTGAAATAGAAAAGAACAATAGTTCATCCAACCTTAACCAGACTTGTTGACTTCAAGGAATTTGTAAACCAAAACTGTAGAACAAAGTAAACTTGTGATTGACACACAACCTCTTTCATTCACAGTGCTAATTCGCATAATAGATTTTAATTACCATTTAAATAAAACACAAAATAATATTTCATTCCTTGAAGACTTCACAAATCAAATGATCAATTTAAGACAAATATCATTCTGGAATACAACATGAAGGAGATTAAACTCTGATTGCTTCTACTGTTAGTAAAACAGATAAGCAATATTTACAAAGCTGGCACAATCACCAGTGTACAGAGAATCTGAGGCTCCAGATTGTTTCCAACTACACTAAGAGAACTTAAGAAATACATTACAGTTTGTACCGAAATCTAACTGCTAAACAAGAAAACAAGAGAAGCTCTCATTACTGAGAATCAAGATGCAACTCTATCTCCTTTTGTTAACTGACTCCTAACAGTTCTAACTCTAAACAGTTCTCAGTCTAAATTTTTTCTAAACCTAATTGTTCTAATCTAGAAGTGCTAACCTTTACAAAGAGGCAAGAATGCCTTATATACAGAATGTACCAACAGGAATGTGTTGTCCCCTATACTAGGGTTTACAAAATATCTGCAGACTGTAGGAGAGTTGGCCCTCAGATCTTTCTGAGGAAAGTCAAAACTGCATTCAATGTGAAGCCCTGCTGTCCATGCTGAAAATTTGTTCCGGGGACGACCTTAGATCTTTTGCAGCTACAACCTTTACTCTCCTATCTGCATGTCCATCTTTGAAATCCATCTCAGGGCCTCCTTGAATGCTCATAATATCTCCATCAATACTGATCTACCTCTTTTCCAGTAGTCATTACAGCTGTTCCTGTGAGTCACAGATCCTTCCTTCGGCCTCCTTTCTATTCTAGACTTCTCTGTACGTTTGACCATCTTCTGGAAGCACTGTCGAGCCCTCTTGCAGATCTGAACACTGTCGCTCAAGCTAATCCACCGTCGTTGGTTCTCAGAAGGAATCTATCTTGCTTGCATTCTGTTAGTCTTCTCCACAGGGGTGGTCAAAGGTGGCCCGTATTGAATCGCATGTCGGTGAGACACTCATCATGTCTCCCCGATGTGATTATCGCTTTTATCAACCATCGGCATAACACTAGACAGTCGGTGAGACCTTTCGGCGAGCTGTAGAAATCATATCGAGCTCGCAAAAAAAACATCGACAAGACCGCAT
Source organism: Sequoia sempervirens (assembly GCA_007258455.2). NCBI lineage: Eukaryota > Viridiplantae > Streptophyta > Pinopsida > Cupressales > Cupressaceae > Sequoia > Sequoia sempervirens. The sequence continues at coordinate 25,711 of VDFB02078952.1, read as the reverse complement.
CCTTTCGCTGAGACCACATGGCGAAGCTTTTGTTTTCTTTTGGAGTCTCCCCGACATCCTCCTTATCCTCCGGGGTCGAGCTCCTCTTGCTTCGGTGTGACTTTCATAGTCGCCGAGACTTCTCGGTGAGAGTCTAAATCTTCCCCAAAAACCCTTGGGGAACCTTTGTCGGCAAGACTTATGGCGACTCCCTTGCATGTCACCGAGACTCTTTTGTATCGGCAGGACCTTTCGCCGATTTCTTTCACTCTTGCCGAGCTTCCTCCTTGTCGCTGAGACACCATCGGGTCAGCAAGACATCTTACCGAACCCAATCCATCCGCTCAGAGTCTCCCCGAGTTCTTTCGTTTTTGCGTGACCTTCAAACTTTGCTAATACCTCACACCGAAGTCTTGTCCTTCGGCGACTTTGTTTCATTTCGGCCAAACCCTGTTGAATCGGCAAGAGATTATGCTGATAGTATGCCATGTTGCCGAGAACTTATTGTTTCGCTGAGACCTTCCACCGAAGTCTCCTTGTCTCGACAAGAGTTTATTTGAGTTCGAGGAGGGCTTGTTTGATCGACAAGACTTTTCACGTCGGTAAGACATCACAGCGAAGGCACTTCATTCGCTTAGAGTCTTACCGATTTCTTCTTGTTCCCTCTAAACTCTTGTTTCGGTGAAACTTTCCCCCTTCACTGAGACCTTATGGTGAAGGGAGAACCCTTCGGCGAAACTTTCAACTTTTTCCGACCCACGTCATCACCAAGACCTCATACCGAATGTTGATTGTTTGGCTGAGGTGTTCACTTATGAGCTGATCGGCGAGACACGAAGAACTCACCATGACTTTACTCCGAAGACAAGCCTCTTTCCGAAGTGTAGCTCCTAGTCACCATGACTATATTTCATCGGCGAGATATTACGCCGAACGCCTACATTCTCTCTGAAGACATCCTTGTTGGTGAGACTACACCCATTCGCCGAGACTTCTTGGCGGGGAGAAAACCTTATGCCGATATATGAATCCTTTTGACAGCGGTCGGCGAGACATGGAGAGCTCGCCATGACCTCACTCTGGTGATGATTTCTCTCGCCGATAGGAATTCCCCAATCGCTGAAATAATGAAAATCCTTTGCCGATAAGAATCTACATATGACTTCTGATCGTTGTGACCTCTCTGGGGTCTTGCCGATAGGCAACACAGACGCATATCATCAGAATGCACTAGTAGTCGACAAGACATCTGCAAGGTCTTGCCGACTTTCTTCTTAGAGGAGAATTGTGACCAACTGGACTGAGGAATGAATTCCAACTGAGCCCCGTTGGCAAATATCATCATGTGTAGGATTCAATCTTGCATTCAACAAAGCAAACCACAGTAAAGATCACACAGATAGAAGTTAATTAATCAAAAACGCATTAAAACGAATCCTATGTTAGTAAGTGCCATTAAATCTTCAAACAAAATAATCATACAAGTAGTTCGGGTTTCAGGTCGACTCGCGGAATCCAAGCCAGGGAGGAATTTCAGAGAATTCTGAGTCAGGCGGATTCCAGCAGAATAAACAATCCGATCATTATCAATCAAGGAACAACATGTGAGATCTCAAAATAGCATCAATTACTCATAAAATGCATCAACATTTATTAACTAGCCTTCCTACTCCATACTTCTTCGCATTCACCAAATTCTGGGGAAATCCGCGCAGGACGGATTTCCGCGAAGAAGAAGACATTCTAGCACCTGGAACAAACAGGGAACAATGGATTTCGGGAAAATCTAGGAGAGAAAGAAATCCGTGAAAATTTGGTCCACGCGGATTTCCGTGAAGACCGCAAATCCCTGAACAACAACGCTCAGTCAGAGTTCAAGTGAGATTCGGGAAAATCCGGATGGGGTGGAAAATCCCGAACTCAAGAGAAAACCCAAATTCCAACTAAGGCTGAACAAAATTTAAATCAGATAGAACAAAAGATAAAACAAAGAGAAACAAAAGAAACCCAAAAACAAAGCAAATAAACAAAGGCAAAGAAATCAAAAGAGAAGGGGGGACCCATTTTGTTCCAGAATAAAATGGGGTGGTTATGCAAGGCATAACACAGCTCACGAACAATAAATGTCACCTAAACACAATCTAGAATATTCCATAAACATCCTAAAATTCAACAAACTCCTTCGTAGCAACCTCTACCTGAGGAATGTACACACCGGTACACTTAAACAACTTTGTTGGATATACCATAACTTAAAAATTGACTTCTGAAGCACCAAACCTCAAACAACCTCGATTGAAGAAAGATATCAATACTATCAACACACCTTCAAATCCGCAAGACCTGAATCCAAACTGTAGAGAAACACAAAGCAAAAACATTTCTCCCAGACACCTTCGCAATACACCGTTCACACATTGGTTAACACAACTTTTGTACAATGATCCAACACACCAAATTCTAGATACAACACCTTTGAAAACTTCTGATAGATATATCTGAAATGCATCGGAAGATCTTCAACCTAGAAGAAATGTGGAGCAATACCAAAACCCTACACTTTATCCCAGAACACACTGCAACTCATTGTTTCCTCTTTTTATCAAATTTTCTCAAAAGCACTTGGAAACCAAGCACTAGGAACACATTCTCATCATCTTCATCACTTCCTCAATGATAGACAAAAGCTTATCAAAGCAGCACTAGAGGTCGACACCAATATCTTACTAATGACAACATAATACAACTAATCAAAGCATAGACATCACATGCTCTTCCAACAATCTTCTCCTCATACAGTTGACACCAATGACAACACCAACTTCTCATACTTGTAACAATGGGCTTGCCTAAGGTGCAAGGGAGATATTACATTTTGGTTATTGTTGATAGATTGATGAATTTTGCACACTTCTTTGCCATCACTATAGCATTCACAACAACACAGATTGTTGATTTGTTCTTTGGATTGGTGTTCAAATTGAACGGGTTGCCCAAAAACATTGAGTGATAGGGACAAAAAGTTCATAAGCACATTTTGGAAAGAGATTTTTAGATTGAGTGGTATGGTGCTCACCCCAAGCACTAGTTAATTATCACCCACAAACAAATGGGAAACTAAGATTGTGAACAAGTAGCTTGAAGGTTATCTCAGAAATTATGTTTCTGGATAGCAAAAGGCTTGGGTGAGATGGCTCCATTTGGGAGAATGTTGTTATAATTCTTCTTATTACATGTCCATCAAAATGTCTCCATTCATGGCCTTGTATGGGTATGAAGCTCCTAGCTTCATTGATCTAATTTTTGGTGACAATAGAGCTCCTCAAGCTAAGGATTTGTTGCAGTAGAGCCAAGACAGTTTGAAATCCTTGAAGGAAAATCTCCTTCATGCCCAAAATCAGTAGAAGATGTATGCCAATCAATAGTGTATTGAGCATGTGTTCAAAGTTAGAGATATGGTATATTTGGGACTTCAACCTTATCGATAGTCTACTCTCAACAAGAGTGGAGTAGAGAAACTAAAGCCACATTTCTATGGGCCATTTAGATCTCCAAGAGAATTGGAGAAGTGGCTTATGAGCTAGAGCTACCGGAGAGTAGCAAAGTGCACAATGTATTCCATGTGTCACGCCTCAAAAAGGCGCTTGGACACAATCTTGTTGCTTCTACTGAGTTACCTCCATTGGATGAGGAAGGGTAGTTGGTTTTGGTTCCAAAAGTAGTAATTGTTTTCAAAGACCATTCATTGAGGATGAGGACCATCAAAGAATATCTAGTGAAGTGGAAGAAACTACCAATTGAGGATGCTACAATTTGGGAGGATCAGCAGATTTTACAACATCTAGACTTGCGATTTCTTGGGGACAAGCAATCTTGGGGAGGGAGGACTGTAATGTCCTCTTCTTAGTCCTAAGCTTTCCAGTGACTGTTAGCCTATTTTCAGAGTCCCGTAGGCTAAACAGAGGCATTCCAGGGGATTCCAAGATTCTTGAAAGATTCTTGCCAACACTTTCAGGGTGCATTTGCAAAGGGTTGCTAGAGTGTTTTTAGGTTTTTTGAGATCCTTGGTGGGCAGTATTGCTATTTTTAGCACTTATTATTTTTAGTAAGTTTTAGTGCATCTTAGTTTGTGCTAATATGGCATTTGGACACTATTTTTAGTAGTTTTCTATTTTTAGTAAGTGTTATTTTGGGCACTTGGTCCTTGCAGCAGTATAGTGCAGGGTTTCCATTTCTGGCAGTGGTTGGCCCAATTTCAATTGGTGAGTCCTGACATTTTTCATAGTCTATTCATCCACCATCTATGGAGTTTCATAAAGGCAATATTATAACTTAAGTCATAAAGTTCAAAAATGACCCCTTGTACCTCCACACCTAGGTTTGATGACTTAAGTTGTTTTTAAAAAGTGAACTTGCTCATTCTAAGGTGGATGCCAAAGTTGGAAGAGCTTAAGAGAAAATTAGAATAAAATATTATTTTCTTGAGATGGGTGTCCCATTTGGAGGGAAAAGGCATTTGAATTTTAAAGCTCAAATTTCTATTTAAACCCCCTTTGTGCTCTCATTTGGGTCATGCAATTTGAAGATAAAAAAATGCTACCGAATTGGTGTCAGAATCCTTGGGCTTTGAGGACAAAAACCCTCAAGGTTGGCTCTAGTTTCAAAGTTGCAAGATATTCCCTAGCTAGACGTGGGTGTGGCTTTACTACAAGAGTCACCGTTGGAGCTTATTGGTGATGACTTTCAATTTGCTTTTAGTTTTGGCTTCATATGATGTTTTCTAGCTTTGTATTTTTGTGTGTTAACTGATCTTGCAGACTTTTGGAGTGATTGGAGAATATTTTTAGAGTTACTTCTTGTCATTCATGCCTTTTTCTTACATCTAGGTTGTACCATATTTGTGTACAATTGAGTGAAGCATTGAAGACTTGATTTTGGGTATTGGGTCATTCTTCTACTCTACCTTGGGTGCCCCTATGCTCTAATTTGCAGATCTTTTGGTCGAGATTATCCTTTTCTAGAGGGGGTCGCCCCTCTTGTTGGTTGTACATCTTGGCCCTAGGTGGACGTGGGGGTGTAAGGAGCATTCATCTCCTTCTAGCAGTTGTTTGTGTGTTTTTTGGTGGTACTCATTCCTTTATTTTACATTGATATCAGTTTGGAGGAGTTTCATGCCAATTTGGGTGATGTTCTTGGGAGTTGTGCCCTAATTATTCTTGTTGTATAGGGTGTTTTCCAGACCTTATGTAGCATACTAGACATATAGCAATAGTGTTTCAGACCTGTCACAGTGCTTTGGGAGTCATCTCATGAGGTATAATTGATAGTACTTTGTTGGGAATACATTGTTTCATGTTGGGGTTTCATTCTAGGGAGTTGTGCCAAGAGTTTCTCATTACTCTCACATTGTAGCAACAGATTATAACATTCTAAAAATGATTTGTAATTAGCTCATTATAACCTTTTTGGTAATATCATCGATGATTTTCTCTTTGATTATTTCTACTTACCCCACTAAAATAGTGGTCATTTCTGACCCCACTGAATAAGTGGCATTCTCGCTCAATAAGTGAATGAGCTTTCTTTAGTTTCATGTTTTCCCATTGAATAAGCGAAGGATCTCTCTTTTTCTTGGTCAGCTAGCTGCCAATTGCTTTCTTTACTAGTTGTGATTCCCACTGAATAAGCAGATGTTTCATTTCATGCTTTGGAGATTTCATACTCACTCCATTGAACAAGTGCTTTACTTTAGAAGCAATTAATTGTAATTCTTACCATTGTATGCTATCACCTTTCCCACCTTGGGATCGAGGTGATAAGAAAGTGGAAGGCATTTTCTTTCAATTGATTCTTGATTATCACACTCCACTAAACAAGTGGTTGCTTTTAGTTAATGCCATGTACACCTTGCCGTTGTATGCTCTCACCTTGCCCACATCGAGATTTGGGTGATCAGAAAGTGGAAGGTAGCTTAATTCAATTTATTATCATTTTTATTTTGGCTAACGCTAATGGGTGCAAAATTGAAAAAAATTGGGGTGGTCATTACAAGGACCCTGTGGAGGCATTGTTGCAATAGTGAACAGGATCTCTAATTTGGTTGTTTCACAAACCTTTGCCACCATGATAGAAAATAGCATAGCAGGAAGTTTAGTTGTTGAAAGACAATTGCCTACTATCAAATGACTAAGCGCCATGCAACATAACACATAGGAGGCATACCATGGAATAGAGTGCTCAGCATGGTGCAGAGGTGTGGCAAACAATGAGTGGTAGAAGAAATTGTATGTTTTAAGTTACAATGCTACTAAATACAATTCAACACAATAAAAACACAATGTGATATGATTTTAGATATACACTGATCAAATTTTTATACTTAGAAAACATGTTTCTTTTCTTCCAAAGTTAATTAAGAATTTGTAGTGGATTTAAATATAATTATTATTAAAGGTGAAATGATTTAGAATATGTAATGTTATCAAAATAAATATAAATAATCAGTGTTAACTAAACATGCAATAATTTTATAAGAACTCTAAAGGAAATAATTAACACGATAAATTGAATAACACAATCACATAATTCAATAAAATTTGTATTAAAATAATATATACAATATTTTGAATATCATCTATCATTAACAGATATCATTATTTATTTGAATTAGAGCACTTGGAAATGTCACACTCTAGAAGATTTTAGTGGTATTGGACGTCATAGCTATGGCACACTTCAAAGAATCTATGTAAAAACACAACATGTGCCTACTCACACCAAATTTTGTGCCTACTTGCACCAAAGCCTTGGCTAGGACAATCTTCGGTGTATTTTGCATCCTAAGTTAAACACACTCTATGTGCCTCCTTCTCTAGTGCTCATAGCCCACCAAATCACCTTCTTCTTTGAGTGATCTCCATGCCCCTTTTCCAAGTCTTACATAAATTCTTTATATAAAACTTAAGAGGTGGTCTCCAAACCATCACACCCTCTCACAATGGTTGCATTGTTTAATTATTTAATAAATAAATTTATTAAAGGGGTTTTTATAAATATTCCTTGTTAATCTCTACTTTAACCAAAGGATCATAATATCCTTTATTTTCCTATCTTCCTTTTAATTCTAATGCATTATGTCATAACCTTATCTTCACTTGGAGAAAAAATCACATAACATTTCTTCCTTTGTAAATTAGTTGTTGTCCTTAGTAGCATGAGATGCATCTGTATCACAACTCAAAAAACACATAATCAGTAAATGAAGATAGTGACTATGAATACATTCTTTCATCTTGTAGTATTGTTAACATCATAACATTTCTATTTTATTTTTACTTCATCTATATTTTCTCTCTTTTTAATTCAATAATCATTTTTCCAATCGAAATTACGATGAGAACTAACTAACTATATATATTGTACAAAAAATCGTGAATTTACAATTACAAAGTTAATGCTATTTTGTATGTGCAATCTCATGTCTTTCAACTTTTTCATTTTTATCAATCATGAACCCCTTTTTTATATAGATGTTTTAGTCTTTTACATGTAAAATTAATGTAAAATTTACAATGAGTTTTATCATGTGTTTGCATGAAACTTACCTATTGAATGACATGCATATCCCATACTATGAATCGTTGAATATCATGTGATCTATGTACTCAAAATATATTCTAAGATGATAATCGTGCATTTTATCCTACATGAGTATCCTCTTTTCCTATACCAAATACAATTGAATAGAAACAAGTACACGATTATGCTCAAAAGAGTTCATATCATTTCACATAGTCTCTACAAAAAAGTTTTGGTGCAAGTCTAAATCCAACATGGATTTAAATGTAAATTGGTCTACTACTATCAACATAATGTTTATAATATCTAACCTACTCACAAATAATTTCAACATAATGTCAAAGACTCATAGGTAATCAATAATTATATAGCATTTCAAGGATCTCAATTTGGTACAAAACACATCTACAAGGTTATTAGGTTGACAGGTCCAATAAAAAAGTACAATAAAATAAAAGACGGTAATATTTTTACAAGAAGATTAAGCAATAGGAGAATAGTAGCATATAATTATCACACATAGAGCACTTCATAGAAAACTATGGGATAAATCTTTCATTATGTAAGTATTTGGATTAACTGAAGTTCAATTAACTTGGAGATAAATTTTGGTTTTGATTTTGTTTCTTTTTAAAATTAGGTATATAACTAATATATTTTTAAATCTTTTTTTTAACTTCCATATTATTGAAAATTTTGCAATCGAGTTTTGATTTTAAAGGTTTTCATTTTATTTTGGAAGTTGTCTCTTCCCATATAAAATTTGACATGTCCTCATGTTTGGTGCTAAGATAATCTATTTGGTTTCATAAAAATATTATTTCATTCTAACCAACTTAGTTAGGCAACATCATATGTTATAAACATTAAGATATAAATATGATCTTGAGAACTATGGGTTATGGGCCCACAATGTAACTTACATTAAGCAAATCATTGTGTTAGTTTTAACTAGACATAACAAGCATAGTAAATCCATTGTCTTATATATAGAGACAAAACCAAATGAAAATTAGCATGAGTATACAAATTTCACCATTGTAAACGCTAAAGAACTAACTCTTATTGCAAAGACAACTTCCTTATTAATCATAAATATTACATATTCCTTACTAACCAAATATACTACCCTTCATTATGACCGCACGTGTCAATAAACATGTATAATACTCAATAGTGAAAATTCCTTACTAAATATATGTGGCTAACATCTATCATGCATGTACTCCACTCTCCACTTAATCCCATATTAGTACAATTGCAATGAATGATATTTACTCTTTTCATGTGATTCAAAATTTATTGCACTTATCTATAAGAACCTTGCACAAGGACAAACAATTTCCAAAACTTGGGAGCTCATTTAATTTTGGACATTTAACTAAATGCAAATTTTGAAGTTTTACTAAACCACTAGCATCTCTTAAGCTTTTTAACTTTTATAATGTATAACAAGTATATTCTTCACAGATATGCTTTTAGAAGACCATTACCCAATAATTTGAGTTGTTTATTATTGAGATAACAATCTTCAAGTATTGATATCATTGAGACTTGTGGCATACCTATATCTTTCTTAACACATTTAGATGTCACATTAAGTGTAGTAAAGATTTCAAAAAGGGTTTTGCTATGCTTATAAAATATAATTCATTTAATATTTTTAGACAACATAAATTCTCAAAAAATAGCCTATCATTTTCATTATTCTTCTAAAGAAATCTTTCGTCTTTGCATGATTTTAGTTGTTTTTTCTTCTTAAAATACTCTTTATCATTTTTGTGACCTTTCTTAATTTGATTTTATCCAACATTGTTATAGACTCATGTTTTAATTTGTTGACTTATTTAAATATTTTCTTAAAACACACTTATGATATGTTCATATACAACATTCTAGTATCAAGAATCTTTATAAAACGATATTGCAACAATTATGCATAATCCTTAAAAATCAATCTAAATGACATTATGAATATTTTTTTTAATAATTGTATTTTAAACTACAATTCTAAACTCTTTTAGAACATGAATATCACTAAAAATAAATACATAAATTGGTTAATTAGCTGATAGGCTACATATAGTGTGCAAATATTTCATAATCAAATAATACTTAATTTCTTTAAGGAAAAAATCTAAATTTGTCTAAGTTTATTTCATTTCATTATTTAGCACTTACTATTAATTGTTTAATCCAACCACATGCAACTAGAATTTACAGCGCATCCATGCACAAACACACTCTCTAACATATTAACATTCATTTAATTTTCTATTGACATAATCCTTGAACCTCCTTTAAACACAAGTGCTAGTGAATACAAATATGTCTAATTGTGATTTTAAATGATGAGTCAAAGCAAAGGCCGACTGTTTTCATATCCTCCTCATTCTAAGCCAAACATGCAGATGCAATAACATTGAGAATGGCAGATATCAACAAATTACAGAATTAGATTTGATAGTTAACCATGTTTTTCAACCTTATAAATCAATAAGCTATCATTTCTAAGTAAACATTATGAATTTCATCAATAAAGAAACTACGACCCTAGCAAGGCTTTCATCTTAAAAGTGAGGTGCCTCGAACTGTCAACTCAATCACCTGGCTTATGATATTATACATAATATGTATTCAATTTTTGCATGGTCTTGGTGATTAAACGATGTTTGAGTCGATGGTTTCTTTTCCTGTTAGTTTTAAGGTTGAACTCAAACCTATTTGGCTGGAGAGAAACTCTTTAACATTTTTTCACCAGGGGACTGGTTGTTACTAGGAGCTTGATTAATCTCCAACTCAATAGTGAATCATATTTGTCAAGGTGATTCTTGTCCATGGTTTACCAGAGGATGCCCAAGCCATTTTGGTTGGTTGGTTGGTTGTTGTAGGACTACCACTTTATATCATTTTATTTTCCCGGCCTGGAATGGGAACAGTCCCATGGGTGACAAACTCCAATATATACCCTTTGCAGTATAGAGGAACCTGTGCAGGCATTGCTGCAACAGTGAACTGGATCACAAACCTTTCTCACTATGACAGAAAACATTGGCACTTCCCTGATATCCATTCTGTTTGGAATTATATCAGTTGTCACACTTTGCTTTGTAATAGTCATAGTACCTGACTTATATCAGTGATCCCACTTATTTGAATGAGATGATGATTCTTTGTTTATTTCTTTTTTCAGTTGAAAGGCTACAAAATTTAAATCAAGGTTTTTCAAATTTGAAGAATATACAAAAACAACTTAACATAGTTCAGTATAGCATTTAATCTTACGATCCTGCTTTACATCTGAGATATATGATTTCCTAATGGCTAAAAGCAACCAGAGTTTCTTAGGATTTTTATCTCTTTGGGTCGAAGAGGATTTATGGACAAGGCATTGTCGACATATTCAGATATAGATATTTTCCATAATTTCTTCCAAACTGTTGTCCACTCTCCAAGTTTATTACGTTTTCTTTACTAGTAGAAAAACTAAGGACTGTGATGCCTCTAAATTAGATGTTCTTCCAGAGTAAGTTTCAAAAAAAATCAACTTGAGTTTATCTCTCAAAGAATCACACAACATCTACTAATGGTGTCTTGCCCGATCCACAAATTCCAGATACTACTGCTGTAAAGGGCATATTATTTTTTCATTGGAGGATTTTAACCACTTCCTCAATCTATTGTTGACAAGGGCATGATCATGTCATGTATCCCTTATGAGAGATGAACAGAAACTTTCAAAATGAAACCAAGTTCAGTGATGAAAGGTCATGTATGTTTGAGAATGAAACCAAGTTCAATGATGAATGGTCATCTATGTTTAAATATGAAACCAAGTTCAATGATGAAAGGTCATCTATGTTTGAAATGACAAATTAAAATGAAGAATAAGATAAAAAACATATAGAATGGCTAAGGGCAGAATTAGGAGTAAGAATATATATATATATATATGGAATGGTAAGGGTAGAATTAAGAATAAGAAATGTTTAAGAGGTGATGGTGTGTATCAATTTTATGAAAAATTGGGCAGGCTTTGATTTTGTTTTGTTTTTTTATCACAATTGAGTAAAAATACTAGCAATCATTCATACCTAGTGGACGCCTTGTGGACATTCCATATTAACTAGGTAATAGACAATATATTTGTACCATTGGTCATCTCCTAAAACGCATTTTCCAACACTTAATATAGTATTAGGTACATCAACTACCTCTAGATTATTTTTTGTTATCAAACTACTTGATCCTTGGCCCCTTGCCAACTTTGTTATTTGAATGCTTATGCCAAATTTTTGGATTTTATTTTTTATCTACCTACACCTTCTCCCTATCACTTATTAATTAAAGATGCCCTTAATTGTAGAGTGTGGTACATATGCACTAATCTTTGCACCTACTAGATAAAGCTTGGAAGTCTTCATAATATCATACCTTAGCTCAACATTTTGCAAGGAATTATTAAATAATGCTATAACAAATCCTTCATTTGTCTTCTATAATGGCAACTGGAATAGCGTGGAAAATTAGGGCCAACTAACATTAGAACTATTTTTATTTCTTCCTTGATGTCTTTGAATGATTGAGTAGGCTTACCATTCCAATTATAGTTTGTCCTTTTTTAGCATCCTAGATATTGCTTATATTTTTTTGTAAAGTTAGGAACAAACCTCATGACAAAGTTGATCTATCCAAAGAAAAATTGAATTATTTTTATTATCGTAGGCTGACGGATCTTGTTTATTGTAGCCACTCTTTGAGGATCAATTTTGATCTCATATTTAGAAATAATGTGCCCAAGCAAATAACTCTCTTCAACCTTGAACACACACTTTTTGGGGATTGGGGATATTCCATATTTAAGACATCGTTTAAATATCCTTTGTAAGTGTTCACAATGCTTGATACCTTCTTTAGAAATTATAGTTAAACTTTCATAATAAAATCCAATTATTTCATCAATATTTTGTTAGAGTAATAATGCATTAGCTATTAATTAATTAATTTTTAATTGATTATTAGTCTAATTTATACTCATGCACTTAATCTAAATTTAGGAGTTTTTTAATTCTTTTATTAGTTGAGATTTTACTAGATCATTTTGTCTCATCACATGTGATGCTAACATTTGTCATAATCTAATCTCTTTATCATTTATGATTTTTCTTATAAAGCACTCAACCCTCATTGTATTATCTCTCTGGAGATTCATGTAAGATTTTCATTCTATAAGGTTTTCTTGTTGAGGAATAACAAATATTTGTTTTTGCAGATCTCTTGCGTGGAAGGTGTCTTTGTTCATTATTTGATCCTACATCTTGTGTTATTCACAATTCTAACATGGTATCAAAACATGGATTCAACGAGCCCCTTCTCAATTTTTGAGAGTTTTCTTCAACTAAGGTTATAGGCTTGAGATCCACAATCTCCATTGGTTTTTTGCAATTTTTTGATTTGGACGAATTTTCGATGCACTTTGGCGTGAAAAGGACCTCACTATTGTGTTTAGGAGGTCAATTCGATAAATTTTGACTATAAATTTGTCTTTCTTTTTCGTCGAGAGCTTCTGAGGCAAAAAACTTTATGTATTGAGGTTGTATGGCCCCTATATGGCCCTTCTATTCAGAGGTTTGAAAAATAAAATTAAAAAAGCAAGGTTTTAAAAAAAAAATCCTAAGTTTTAAATTAAAAATTCGAGATTTTTTTTAAAATTACAAAAAGGCAGTTTTTTAGTTTTATTAGGGGGTGGATTGTATGAGGGTAATCGTAGGGTACCTGTGTCAGCAGGCCCTATAGGCCCCTTTTGGCTAGTAGCCTTTTTGTCATCTGACACTATTGGCAATGGCTTCATTATGCCAGCCGGCAGTTGGAGCAACTGCTCGAAAGCAATCTCCGGGCTCCAATGACTTTTTTCGGCTGTCAACGGTGACCTATTGTACCTTTTTGGTCAGTGTCAAAAAATTTGCTGCAAAGAATCTTTTGAGAATATTCTAACATATAATAGGAATATTTCATTCGTTGTTTTTCTACATGGTGCCAATTTTTTGGTAGCAAGGGAAAATTCTTAGAATATTTTGTTGACATCAGCATGATGTCATGCTGATGTCAATAGTATGGCCTATACACTGCACCCCTTCAAGCCCTCTTTGTGCCCTAAAGGAGCTATTTTTTTTCTTTTGGCCATAACTTGGGCATACGATATCAAAATTGGGTGAACGAGATATCATCAGAAAGTTGGTTTCACTCTCCAGTGATGTGGGTCTTTTCACCATTTTTTGCTTTTGGTCCATCTGACAACCTGTTGAAGTAGGTGTTGTTTTCACTCTTGAGCTCACAAATTTTGATCAGTTTCTCTATTTTTCATGATTCCAACAACATTGGGATAGTCTTTCAAAGCTCTTCACAACCATCCATGCAATTTTTCAAGATTTTTCTTCAGGTACATTTTATTCATTTTTTTGTGTTTTCACATTTTGTTGAATTACTTGGATGTTTTAGCTCCTAAAAATTTATTGTTTGCATGGGATGACTTATTTTTGGTTGTTCTACATATATTTCCAATTTTTTGTCCTATTAGGGCATTGTAGACATCTTTTGCATGCAATTTCTCTTTTGTAGATGCACTAAGATAAAGTACCATTCTAGTGTATACTTTTTGGGGATTTCACACATCTTGTTGTGCCTTTTGTACTCACACTATGATATAAAGTGTCATGAGTGGGTTGTGAGTGCCTTTATTTTTCCATCACAACTTTGTCAAATGAGTGTTCCTTCCATGACAATATCAAATCCCAGTGATTCATGCCTTATGCATGTGTTCCCTGGTTCACACACCCTTTTTATTTGTTGGTACTTTTATTTGCACATTTAGATGAACTCTTTGTTCTCCTACATGCACTTCTTGGTGACACATAATTTCAGTGTACTTGTCTTGGCTCTCCTTTTTCCGTATTATGGGAGGTTTTCTACTATTGGTGCTAATGCTTCCTTGGTTTTATTTTTGGAGTGATCTATGTATCTATTTTTGTTCCTATGTACAAGGTGGATGCAACATCTAATTACCCATGCATTTCAGTGAGATGGAGCATTTACCATATGGACACTCTGGCATTATTTTTTTGGAGGCGACCTATTTTCATTTGATCAGCATTCTTTAGACTATTAGTACTTGTGTCATTTGTATCTTCGAGTTCTAGATGTTTTCCTTATTTTTTCATCTAATTCGAGTAGCGTCATTGGGGGCACTCATACAATTGATTATCTTTTTTATCCTGATCATCATCTATTTCAAAGGATGTTCTTCATTTCAGCAATATAGTAGTCATCATTCAACAGTTTTCTACAACTTCTTTATGCTTCAATGATGTTCTACATGTTCCTATTATTTTTGGTACATTTTTGGAGGCTTTTCAATCCTTCATTTGCCTTTCTCTCTTTTGAAGAGGATTTTTCCCATGAGGTTTCTTCTTTTCTCTAGTTGTGAGAGATTGGTTTGTTTGTACATGGGTACCTCATCTGGCCTTGTTTGTCAAGACCCATCATGCATTCATTTTTAGGGTTTTTAGCTACTCTCTAAGTTCATCTTAAGAGGGGGTGTTAGAGTAATCATGCATTAGCTAATACTTAATTAATCTTTAATTGATTATTAGTCTAATGTATTCTCATGCACTTAAGCTAGACTTAGGAGTATTTTTATTCTTTAATTAGTTGAGCTTTTATTAGTCATTTGTCTCATCACATGTGATGCTAACATTTGTCATGATCTAATCCCTTTATCATTTAGGGTTTCTCTTATAAATCACTCAACCCTCATTGTATTATCTCTTTGGATATTCATGGAAGCCTTTTTTTGTAAGTTTTTCTTGTTGAGAAATAGCAAATACTTTTTTTTGGAGATCTCTTGTGTGGAAGGTGTCTTTGTTCATTTTTTGATCTCCCGTCTTGTTTTATTCATAATTCTAACATAATCCCAATAAATTCTATATCCATTACACATTGAAATATTTCCTTGCACTAGTTAATCCATAATGAGTCCTCACATACGCACATGTATCCCAAGGGTTTGTGGATGCAACATTGTATTTCTCAATTCTTTAATCTTGACTTGGTTATAGCTTAAAAAACCATCCATCATAGATATAAGTTCATACCTAGTTATCCTCTAGAACAAGGCCTCCATGTTTGGAAATGGATAATTATCTTTCAAGGAAGAAGAATTTAAGTTTTTGAAGTCTACACATGATCTAATGTATGCATTCTTATTTTTAAATGAAACTAGGTTTGAAACCCATGTATAGTGTCTAATGAGTTTGATTATTCCTCCATCTCTAAATTTATTTAATTCTTGTTGGATATTAGGAGCCAATGTCAGATAGATTGGTCTCTACCTTTGTTTGAATGGATTTTTATCAATTTTGAATGGCATCTCATGATAGAAAAGATCCTCCATGTATACCTTCAACTCATCACAAGACTAAGAAAATACCTTCCTGTGTTATCTAAGTAGGGCAATGAGCATTTTTTCTAATAGTAGACCTTAGCTTTGTTCTACTATAGACTAGTCTAAGATTGATTTAATGTCCAAATTTATCTCTTCTACAACCTTTCCATTGATGGACTAGGCTTTGGCCTTAAATCTATCTACATCATCAAATGTTATTTAAGTGCTACCAAGACCTAAGGTAATGTGTTAGTCTTAAATTGAATTACCTCATTGTCATATACCATTTATTTTCCATCTACCATCTATACCAACACAATTTAGGAAGTTATAAATTTGATCATCATTGTTGAACATTTACTAATTATAGTATTATTTAGAATAGTAGGCCTTGTTAGTTTTTCCACCTTTATTGTATGCAAAGTAAAACCCCAATTATCATCAAAAGTTATGGTTAATACCACTAGTGCATCAACTATCATATTTATTTCTCTCTTTACTTACTTTATCTTTAAAGTATCAAATAATTCAATTGTGTTCAAAACAATATTTTATACTACCTCAATCTTTATTCTTAGTTATATAAGCACCTTTCATATGATAAATCACCAACTCTATATCTCCAATAACCTTTAAACTTTATATCTCATGCTTTAGATATAAGTTGATGCCCAACACTAGAGCTTCATACTCTACCATATTGTTGGTGCACCAAAATCTAAGCTTGCATAGGAATTTAAATATCTTCTCATAAGGGGATATAATGAAAACACCAACCCTGGGCCCTTCTTTAGAACATACCTCAATCAAAATACATGATCCACAAATCAATTGTATAAGAATTATTATTTTGAGGAAGCATTGATGGGTCTTCAATATTTTCTTACATACTACATTAGCCAACAAAACAATCTAGCTTCCTGTCAATGTGTGAAACCTCATCACATGCTTTGACAAGGTCCTCAACTATATATAACATCTTATTTTACCCTAAAAACCTATTATCATTTCCATTAATGTGAATTTTAGTATATGAGGAATATATCTAGATGCTACCACTAATAGTTACTAGCCAATTCCTTCATAACAACATTCCCCACTTAAGAGGGAAACCCACCATTGTAATATCCATATTGTAGAAATTTTTAGGAATGCAGTGATCTAAATGCAACCCCATTCACTATACCAATGATTGATACATCTCATGAATACATAGCTAAATATTTCCTAAAGGATGTTAAAAATTTAAGGTCCAATTTGTTCATGATTTTCATTGACATGAAAATGGTGGAAGCCCCTAAATATAGCATGAAATTGTAGAACAACCATCCATTCATTATTAGTGAAACATATAATATCTCAACATAAATGGGAAGTTTAACCAATGTTGTCCTTAAATATACTTTAGGATTTTCATTGACTTCTATAATATTGCTTGGGATGGTAGGGTTCTTATCTTCTTATTCAACAATATTTAATAACTCCAAAATATGAAATATCTATATGCTTGTGTTCAAGAATTCTCATCAATTTAACCAAAGTCATTGGGACTTTGAGCTGAATAAGGACTTGGGCCATGTCATAAATTGGGTAATTTGGCAATGGAGTAGAAAATGGAAAATGATCATACTTACATTGAGTATATGCATAGTGACTTCTTTAGATGTGATTTTATTTTCATGTTTGGGGATAATAGGTTCAATTATTTTTCTTATGAATTATCTTCTTTCTTGAATAGTTCCTATTTATCATAAGGTATTATACTATTGCTCTTAGGAACACTAATTCTTTATATGATTGGAAGATTTAGGCATTGGGGGTTTCCTTTTTCTCTGGTATATTTATTACAAATTTTGTGTGACTACAACAATTTTTTCTTTGACATATTTTCTTTCTATAAAAGTTCCACCAACTCTTTCATTTCCTTAAATTTTATTCTATCTCTAGTTATTCCTCAAGTTTTAATCAATTTACTTGAGTCATAGCTACTAATGTAAGAGCCCTAATTTCTTAATCTAATGGATCGCTAAGTTTATACTTATTTTATAGTGTCCCTTTCACTTCAACAAAGTCAACATTATTCATATATTTACTTTCCTCAGTCTCATCATCAAATAATATTTATTGATTATGAAAAAATCACCAACATATAACTTACTAACCCTTTGATCCCTTGCATACTAGTCTTCACATTATTGCTCAAAGAGGACTTGTTTATTGCTCACATAATCAATCATGTTTAATTCTTTATCCTCTTGATCATCTTCATATTGTTGTTCAAATCTTTCTCCTTCAATACACTCATAATTTGTTCTTGCTTCTACCATTTTCAAGCAATAACACATTGGGTGAAGGTATGAGGCATATAACATGACTCACACCAAGGCATATATTCTACCATGATTTTGTTACCCCTTTTTAATAGGTTACATGTTTATTTATTAAAAGGTTTTTGATCAAATTTCTTTTGGATAGGATTACCAACATTTTGAACTAGTTTACCATTCTTCCATTTAGTTTTGTAGGATCTATTATATATTTTCATAGGCCTTTCTTTTCTTTGGGGAATTATCCTTTTATGTCCAGTAATCTTTTCTCATTCTTGGCAATATTATAACTCAATTATTTTAGAGAATGTATAACCTTATCCAATTTATCTTTGGAAACAAGTGGTTTATTTGAATGTATTTTTCTCATGTGGTGATAATTTTTGATGTGTCCACTCTTAGGCACTATATGAGACTTAGAGGCTTTCTTATCATTGTTAATATTTCTAGCCATCTGGTAGGCCTCTTTTAATGTTAAATAATTTGTGTTTCTCAAGAGGTACTCCATCTTAGCATCATAGGCATTAGAATATAACACCAAGCATATGGATTCATTAAATATCATGTTTGTGCAATTTTGGACATGAACCTCATAAATTTGATGTTAAGGTTTTGTTAACTCATTGATAGGGAATCTTGGATCAATTATATCACCATATTATTATTTGAGTATACTTTTAAAATGAGCCTCACTATCAATACTTCTTTCAAAAAAAATGGTACCATTTTCTTGTAGTTTCATCTAGATGTTTTTAATGTCTATCTTTAATTTCATAGTCATCAGTTAAGTTGGTGAACTTGGTGAACTTTTTTAGATGGTCTTCTTAAGATATAGCATCATTTAATTGAACCTTTGCACTAACTCATTTGACTGCAAAATCCGACAAAAATATCCGACGAAATATGTATAATTTGATGTATCGTCGGGTGCTTGTAAAATTTGATGTGTAATTTTCAATTTTTTTAAAGTTTATCCCCGACGTTCATCAAAATTTCGACGAACCTGGGTTTCGTCAAAATTTCGACTAGCAGTTTCGTCGAAATTTTGACAAACATGAAAAATAAGAAAAAAATCAAATTGTGGCCGACATAAAGAAAAGTGAGTTCGTTGATTTATTGCGACAGTGTTTTCTTTACTTGAGACAGTTTGTGGAGAACTAAGGATGATTTTATTGGGAAAAATCAAAAAAAATTCAAGAAGATATCGCCAGGTTGAGGGTAGTCATTGTCTTTTTGTAGAATTCAGCTATGAAGTCAGATTTGTAGTTCCAGGTTTGAAAATCATATTTTAAAGCAACATCTCATCAGATTTCATTTTTAGAGGTTTAGGGTTTTGAGAATTTCATGTCCATATTTTGTTGTGTGGAATCACCATAAGATCACAACCAAGGAACATATTCTTGTGACTGTAATTATGTGATCCATAACTCTATTGGTCATGTGGCACAGTTGTGCTATAACAAATACATGATGCATTCATGTGTGACCCAAGTTTAATGTGGCTATGTTGTGATAGAAATGGAGGCACTCATATAATGTAGTTAATTCAGGTTGTATAATGTAGGTGTCAATCATCATTGGGTGCATTCAGGTTGTCTCAAGTTTAACAGGTTAGGATGTAATTATAGCATGATCAAGAGTGATTACCTCTTGCTGCAATAAAGAGCCTATAACTCTGGTTGATATGCAGAGTGGTTGTGTTATATCAATTATGTAGTGCATTCAAGCACAACCCATGTTTAATGGGCTATTCTAGAGAGTGATCAAGATTTTCTAAACCTTATGAATGTTACTTAAAAGTGTATAGCTTAAACTATAAACCAAGTTTGTTACATACTTGAATGCAATCTTGGGTTGCCGCAAACTATAATAATGTGATCTGCTAATAAACATTATGGAAACTATTAAAGCAAGACCCATGCTATATAGGATAAATTTCTCTGATCGGGTTTACATACCTTAATGATCAAACGCAAGCTTCCCACACACTCTAGGATACAATCCAAGATCATACCACAACTTTGTCAAGACAACTAATTTTCTGACCCAAGATTTAAGGTTGTTTTTTAATACCAACAAAAGCATTTGTAAGAGCATGATTAGGGTACAAACCCTAGGCCTCTGTAGAAACATAAATAATAACTCTAACGGATTAGTGAGGTTGCAATACCAGAAAGATTGAGACATTGTAGCTAATAACAAAATCTTGCAATCTAAAGATTGTAGCCAATAACAAGCACACTATGTAGCTTAGTGACATTTGTAAATGCAATCTACGATAAGAAGAATGGCAGTCACTTGAGATGTGACACTCAAAAAGAGGTTGAGTAGTGACAAGATAATAAAGCTCAAACCTTGCATATTAAGGTGGAGATTTTAACAGTGAGTTTCCTTACCCCCTTGCTGACCTTAAGGGTTTTTCAAATGATTTTGGTAGTGTTAGACAAGGAAAATGCAATCAGGGAATGACTGTCCAAATGAAGTAATAGTGGTAATCATAGGTTCAATGTTTCTTCTTAGCCATTAATGTATAATGGAGGTAGTGGATTGCATGTTTGAGCAGTGTTTTGAGACTCATCAAAGATGGGAGAATAGTGAATAATACCTTGTGGATTGTGAAGTAGTGTCAATAAGGTTGAAGGATCTTAAGATCTACAATACCATGAAACAATGAGTCCCATAGTAGGCAGTCTATAGGGCATAGTTTGATTTTATAGAAGGATGCTCATGAAAGGAATCTTCAAGTGATAGTGAGTGAGTTGTTTGAGATTGCAAGTGAGGGTGCAATACCCAATCTTAAAGGAAGTTAGCAAAGCAGTAAATGTGCAAGAAAATCAAATCGTACACAACAAACAATTCACAATGTTATCTTGCATAATGCCTTGAGTTTGAAGACAAAAATCTCATTGTATCTTGATGAAAGTGGTGACCTTAATGTTCAATCACTGGAAACCATGATTTTAAAACATGCTATTATGCTTATGGAGACAACATTTTAAGCAAGGCAGTGAGTGGTGGTTTGGAACAATGGAAGGTATGAAGGACTTGCTTTATATGCATACTATGCAGTCTAGCTTAAGACAACTTTCTTAGAAGAGATTGAAGGTGGATTATGGAACTCAAGGGTTACCATGAAAAGGACTAAAGCAAAGATTGAGATCTATTTAAAAGCCACAATCATGAAGATATTAAAGATGTCACATGAAAAACCCTAGTAGCTGGAGTAATGAATATAGTGCCAAAGAGGATAGTGTGCTAGGGCAGATTTAAGAGATCTACACATTATCTAATTACAAGGAAATACATCATTTATTAATTTTTTTAATTAAAAGAAATCATTCTAAACCCTATATAGGATACATTGATACTTCAAAAGCCTCAGAAGGAATTTGAGATTATGCAAATATATGTCAAGTAAATACCTAGATTACAAATAGTAGCGAGAACAATGTAAGATTTGTTGAGCAGAGCAGGAATGAGATAAGCAGCAATGAACCTATGCCTCCTTTCATGCACATCTCCTCACCGTTCTCTGTCATTCTTTACTAAAACACTTCTCCATTTTGGCAGTCTATGCTTGAAAATAATGTTTTGACGAAGGTTTTAGAGTATGTTTATTAAAACGAAAACTCCATTCTGGTGGGCTACGCCTAAAAATAAGATTTTGACAAAAGTTTTAGGGTATGTTTATTAAAGTTTTAGAGTATTTTGGCGGGCTATATTCTTGATTCCTTAAATGATTTATTCAAATGGATTGTGACTAAATAAATGACTAACTATTTAGTCATTTTTATTTGTGTGACTAAATAATTTTTAATCAATGACCAAACTAGTAATTTATTTACTCATTTATAGCTGAGTTGCAAAAAATGAGCAAAATTTAGTCATTTTTAGTTGTTGTGACTAAAATTTTTAGTCACCTAGTCATTTATTTTCCAAATTCTACTAGTGTGTGCTTCCTTGTGCGATTAGGGCTCTCTCAATGTTGAGGGCCCTAGGGATAAGCTCGTCATAAAAAGTGACACATTGCATCTTTAACTAAAAGGATAAATTTGTATTAACATTAGCAATGATGATTCTGACTTTTTGCTCCTTAGGAATGGGTCACTTGCTCTTATTAGCTCGCTACCTCCATCGTTGTAGGAAGTTTGCGATCAAGTTCAATATTCTGATTTTAGGAGTCTAACGGTTGGAAATCATAGTAAAATTTTAAAAAGTGTTTTTTTTGGGGTCATTAACTTCAGACTATCTTCTCTTTTGCAGGGGTGGTTGCATGCCAAATTTTTTTGGTGTAAAATATTAGAATTATTAGATTTTGTTACCTGTCTATGAATAAAAATTATTGGAGTGTGAGTTTGATATTTTTTTAAGATCTAAATAGTCAAGCTTGGTAAAGAAAAATCATATTAGATAACATTAGTCCAGAACAAAATGAAGAGACACTTGATATATTGTGGGCTAGATTGAAAAGAAAGGGTGATGGGAAATGTTATTGTCCTTGCAATAATTGCAAGGGCTTAAAGATGAGACGACTTTTAATCACAATAGCTAAGAAACATTGTAGGAAGCATGGTCACATTGAAGGGGGGCATGATTATCGTGACCCATTGGTAAGTTGTTCATTATATGTGTTTATATTGATTGAATTTGTAAATGTTTATTGTTACCTATTTTTCACTACGAGCTCAAACAGGTGGAGCTGAATCAAATTCATCATTGATAGGTACAAAAAAATTTCAAGTTTTGATGCTAAAGTATTCATTGTTCATCATAAAGATCAGATTACATCTAAATTATAGTTTTATTGTGCAAGTATTTGAAACAAAAAATTGAAAATTTGCATAATAATTCCTTTTATTCATTTTGTAAAAACACTGAATCTTGCACAAGCCACAAGAGTAACTGAATTTGATTATGACAATCAAATAATGAATACAAAATTCAATGATAAGCTACACTACTGAAGATAACGTAAACACAAGGAAGAGGAGCAATTCATCATTTCCTACGATAATGAATCGCTTTCGCTTGATGTCTTCAGTTGTTGCGTCTCCAAGCTATAGCCTCGTTTTTGGGCTCCATGAACTTGCAAAATTGTAAAGGAATGGTGTTAGAGATGTACTCTAAGCAATGATGAATTACATTCTACTTTATGCCTACACTACCAATAGGAATGTAATTTGCATTAAATCAGGCATTCACCAGATGATTGAGTTACAAAGGCTAATAATCAAG
Source organism: Sequoia sempervirens (assembly GCA_007258455.2). NCBI lineage: Eukaryota > Viridiplantae > Streptophyta > Pinopsida > Cupressales > Cupressaceae > Sequoia > Sequoia sempervirens. The sequence continues at coordinate 2,152 of VDFB02078952.1, read as the reverse complement.
GAACACGAAACTCAATGGAAGCTTTCAGCTTCGATTATTTTTACTAACTTGTTTGTTTCAATGTGCAGGAACAGGTTCATCATGTTTGTGATTATTTTCATCAGATGTGTGGAGCAACACGGGCTCCCACAAGGGTAGAGCCCGACATATCAGGAGGACACCTCTCATTTATTCATACATGAGAGTCATTGATATCAATTACAGTCATGAAATAAGACTGCTATCATGAAAGAAACTCAAAGAAAACTTAAAGTAGCAGCTTTCAAGCCATATCTTGGAGAAGGTTCAATAGAGAAAATCTACATTCTTCCTTTTCCCAATAACATTGAATACAGTTGATAAAGATGCAATCTCAAATCATTCTTGAGTTCTGCTACAATTTTTCTGTTGTAGGAGTGTCATTCACAACAAACAGTTCTATGCATTACATGGTGCAAGAGGTGCATGATTATGAGTTACAAACTGAATATAGCTTTTAGCAAAGCGGATCATAAAAGTTGCAGCCCACAAAAGACTGAAATGGAGCATTATCATCAAAGTGAAATAACTACATAGTTACCAGAAGGGAATTCTATATGACTGTATGAGAGAATTGTTGCAAATATTACAGATCTGTATTCAACAGAAAAGGAGCATTTTATAAAGAACATTCATCATATTGCCAAAAGCTACAGGTGAACATTGTAACATTGGTCATGGTGAACTATTGCATTCATGATAATGGGGGCTTCATATCAAGGAAAATTTTTGATGAGATTGTTGCTACAAATGGTAAAAATGAATAGGCATACATGTTTCAAGGTGCCAAATGATAGTAACCAGATCACAAAAGAAACAGATGTACATTCAGTGAAAAGCAGAATATTTTTACGAGTAGGATAGCAAGCAGACATAGGTGACATCTTGGCCATGAGATATGTCATACGAGTAACCAATGTTATTTTTGCTAAGGGAGTCAACGTTACAGTCAAAAAGGAGAATTCATTTTGTAGAGTTACTTGAACAATTTTGAGCCACTATACTACATGAAAATCAAATAACAAAAGGCCACTGTTTCATTGACAAAATCAATCCTTTAAACTAGTAATTACATATAACTAGCAATAGGCCATTCATTGATAGAAATATCATAGCTAAAACGTAAGGAAGTCAATACAGATCTCCATGCAGAATTTTGAAGAAGACATGTTTTCTCAAGTTTTTTGTCTCAAATTTCAGTGCTTCTAAAGAAAGATCAAGAGGAATTGTTATAGTTGTATATTCATGAGTATGTGCCAAATAAAGCTCAATGCCATCAAAGAAGTGAGCTTTATATGTGCCAAATAAAGCTCAGTGCCATCAAAGAAGTGAGCTTTACAAGGAGACAATAGTGCATCAGCAAGGGTTATTTCCATCGGTGAGTCCAGAGTGTATTAGTTCAAAGATTTCGAGAGTTTCCTTGCAAAATCCATTTTTTATGTGCATTCTACAGTCATACCATGTCATGAGGTGACATCTCTTCGAGGTAATTAAAAGCAGAATCTAAGATACTGAGCCATTACAAAACTTGTTTCAAAACCCTCATACCAGGTTTGTTTCATTAAGGCGTATGGCGGCTTCATAATATGCACAGGAAACAGCAAAAATAAACAATATTTATGCATAGAAATGACTTTTTTTATGATTTTGAGCTTTTCCAGTAGGTACGAGTTTTCTCAAGGAGTGGAGAATACTAAGAAGAAACCCAGAAAAAATAATGGCGGCCTGCAAGTGTTCTTTTTTTTTAATATTTAGGAACAATCATAAAGCTATATCTCAAAGTTTAATGTCGATTCTTCATTAACTGGACTCTTTTAAGAAAAATGACTATTTCAAAACCCTTCAGATATCAATGACAGAACAGGAAACAATCAACAGATGGACAGAATAGAGAGGAAATATCAGAGAAAAGAGGAAGAGGTCGCAGTTGTAGAAGCCTTTCAAAGCCTTCAAAACAAGAAAAGTGTCAAGATCTGTGCAAAAAACAAGACCTACCACGCATTTGTCTTTAGAATCTCCATGATAAATCGGCATAGTAGCATAAAAAATGTGATTCGAGCTCCAAAACGGCCTTCAGACTTTCAATACCAACAGACCATGGCAGCGCAACAAAGGGTTTCCAGTTAATGTGAAG
>VDFB02078951.1:0-16773 GCA_007258455.2 Sequoia sempervirens | reverse complement strand
ATATGTCTCCTTGGCTAGTTGTTGGCATTTTTGAAGATTTTTGGGTACAAAGGTGTGATAGGTCCTCCTTCCTGTGAAGTTTTCTCTCACCACATTTGCTAGTGTGAATGTAACACGAATTGATAAGTGTCGTAACACTTTAAATCACTACAAATTATATTTGTAATGTTCTCTTTCATGTTACATACTATGTTCCATGGCGTTTTTGGGACGAGGACGATAGTCTGAGGGCCATTTTTTGGGGATGGTAGGGAGATGACAATATATATATATATATATATATATATTAGAGAGAGAGAGAGAGAGAGAGAGAGAGAGAGAGAGAGAGAGAGAGAGATTCAAATTTCTACAAGTTAATGAACACTAGTATAACAACAATATAACATGACAATGTTAAAATGATGTTTATAGGGGCCTGCATGCCAACCACATTCCAAAAAGAAATTGTTTGTTTGTACTTCTCACACAATACCTGTCATGTCCCCGTTTTAGCTGACACTGTTTGTCGAGGAGTTAGCCTATAATTTCGATCCTCGTAGGCTGACAGGGTGTGCAGAGGATCATCGGAGGCAGTTACTCAGTGTTTGGTAGCTCCAGTTTGCAGTTGTATCAGGTTGGGCCTTCGCAGAATCTTCCAGAATGCTTTTTCAGGAACTTTCTATTTTTAGAAAGTTAGGTCAGGCGGAAGCTACTATTTCGGGCAGGGCACCTGGTTCAACTTGTCAGCTCAGTATCGACCCAGTTCAGCAGTTTGATGATCAGACGGAGGAATAAGGGATATTTAATGCATTGTTAAATATTTAATAATTTGACTTTATATTAAAGTCACTTTATTGAAATATTAAATTATTTAATTAATTTGGCAAATTATAAAGTATTTCTTATACTTTATAATATTGAGTTAATATCTGATAAGTGAATAACTATAATTCAATTTAAAAGGACGCCAATTAATTCATTATTTATTTCTCCTCTAAGTTCTAGTGAGAATTAAAATCATTTAATTTAAATGATTAATTAAAAAGAGCATTGGGCCTAATTTTATTGAAGAGAGTATATATTTTATACCAAGACAAATCAACTATTATGAAAATGTTATTCTAATTTGTCTTTGCTCGGAAAGCATCTGAGTTTGCAAACCTTTTAGGTTTCGCAAATCCATCGCTTCGAGAAATCCAAACTCTTCGTGAGATTCAAAAGCAGCATCAGGTCATGGAAATATCAGTTGAAGCTGGCACTTGGTGATTTCATCCAGAGATCACAGTTTGAGATTATTGAGTTATTCAGACTGTGTTTCACAGAGTTTATTCATCTAGCAACAGAGGCGACTTCATTAGAGGATATTATTCGGAGATCGGGCAAATATTCTTGAAGGCCGTACCATTTTACTTGCTGCAGCAGACAGGCCGTACTTCTTCTGTACTTTCCAGGCCGTACAATTCTTTCAGAGGGATACATTTCTCTTCTTCAGTCTCTGACAGTTAGCTTGGGTGCGCCTAGGGTTCTAGTGACTCAGCAGTGATTTTTGGGAACCAGAGAGCCATCTTTCCATTTAGCCGTACTTCATCATTCATTGCTGTAGCAGGCCGTACCTGTTTGTACCAGCAGGTCGTACAATTCTTCACAGTACAAGGACGTCTCCATTCTTTAGTTTCAGTTGATTGGCATCAGTGCGCAGGGGTTACTGGAGGTTTGGCATTGAATTTTGAGCTGGAGATTCATCTACTACTTTCAGCCGTACCTTTGACTTCAAGCAATTAATGCAGCTACAACCGCCATCAGGTTTTTCATTAATAATTTGTATTTGCATTCTTTTGTTGCCTTTACCTTGTAAATGCTCTGGACAAGTTGGAATAAGAAATACGCCTCTCTATTCTGGACCATCTCCACACATTTCCATGCATGTATGAATTTTATATGAATTTAATTTGTAATCCTAGAGAAATCGCAATTTTCATTTTTTTGCCTGTGAAAACTTCAAAAACACAAAAAAAATCGAAATATTGCAAAAACAATACAAAACACAATTAGGGTTTGAATCAGAGAACCACCAGGGTTCTGACAGTGGTATCAGAGCACAGATCTCCTGCCATCCTGTGCTTTTTCAGTGCCTTCTCAGTGCTTTTTCAGTGCTTTTTCAGTATTCGGAGTGCTTTTTGCTTGCCTTTTCATGAGCCGAGAACCTATTCAGTATATGAGAGGCGTAGGGACAGGCAAAGACGAAGATTGGACAGGTCCACCTATTCCAGAGGGTCAGACAGTGTCAGGGGTATTAGGGATTCACAGATCCAGTTCGAACAGTAGTGAGAACAGCGTTGCAACCCTAATGGCAGATCGTGAGATTCCTACAGAGGCACGTAGAGATCCAGGGAAGGCACATGCAGAGGGTGATATCACCGATGAGGAGTTTAGACGGAGGCATGACAATATGATGGATATGATGTCTCAGTTGATGGGTACTATTAGACAGTGTACACCCACACAGTCACACTTCATACAGATTGGTCAGACGAGCGGGACTACTCCAGTGGATCAGCCATTGGCATCAGCACCTAGACAGTCGTCACCGATTTATCAGGAGCGTAGGCCAGGCCAGCCTACTTTCTTACCCAGAGAGACTCCACCACAGACTCCAGGAGCAGAGCATCAGGTGCATCATCAGGAGTTCCAGCCACAGAATGGCATGTCAGTGGCAGACTTGACGAGATTTCACGGTGAGTACATGTCACTAGCGCCGGAGATCCGACAGGCACTCACATTTCACGAGTTTATAGATGTCTATAAACCCAGAGGAGGAGGTAGATTTGACCGTAGACCCCCTCAGCATCATCAGCCACAGCCACAGGTGAATAGGGATTTACAGTATGCTGTAAGCAAGATTACACTGCCATATTTTGATGGGTCGGAAAAGACATCAGCTAGGTCTTGGGTCCAGAAATTGGACAACTACTTGTCACTTAGGCCTATGCAGGAGGATGAGGCAATTAAATTTGCCACTTTACATCTGGACGGAGTAGCGCATGATTGGTGGCACCATGGCATGTATACGTTAGGCCATCATGCGGTCAATACCTATCAGGAGTTCACCAGCAGACTGATAGAGAGATTCGATAAGAAGGATCCAGAACTGTATTTCAGAGAGTTGGCTCAGCTCAGACAGACAGGCAGTTTGGATTCATACATTGGTGAGTTTCAGAGAGTGGCAGTCATGGTCACAGGGATTTCAGAACGGAGGCTCATCATACTCTTCATGGAGGGTTTGACAGAACCCATGAGAGGTTGGGTTAAGGCTTTTGACCCACCTACACTTCAGGAGGCCATGCGGAAGGCAAGGAGTATGGAGCTTGCTGCTCCGAAGAAACAATTTCAGCCTAAAACAAATAACTTGCCTATTGAGGAGAGTCATACACCAGTTGCAGAAACAAAAAGGAAACCAGTTGCAAGAATTGATGATGCAACTCGGGAGGAATGCAGGAAGAAACAACTTTGTTATTGGTGCAAAGCACCCTACAGCAAGGAGCATGATTGTCCTTTGAGACCGAAGGGCAGAGCCAACCGCGCCATGTGGGTTTACTATGATGATGACGAGTCTGATGATTCAGACCAGCAGGTTGTTTCAGAACATGCAGAGGCCGGAAATGCCTCTACGGAGTTTGGGCCCGATGCCAACTTATCCCCGTTGGTATTATCTACTAGTGTACAGGATGACTCATTCAGGTTCAGGGGATTAGTGGAAGGACAGCGATGTATTGCTATGCTCGACACTGGAGCCACACACAATTTCATTGATGAGAGCTTCGTCAGCAGATGTAGACTCCAGACAGAGGATTTCGCTGGATTCAGAGTTCGGGTGGCAGATGGATATACACTCACTTGCACTCGACGGATTTGTAATCTCACTCTCATGCTGAATGATTATGAGTTGCAGGCAGACTTTTATGTAGTCAACTTGGGTGGGATGGATTTAGTGTTGGGTATGAGATGGCTGCAGGACATCAGCGTGTTCACCCTCAACTTGCCTAAAATGGAGATGAGATTTGAGGTACAGGGCAAGAAATATGTGTTGAGGGGTATTACAGATGGCAGCCTTCGTTCTATCTCTCTCGTTAGTGGGAAGAGCGAGAAGGTAGAGGAGGATTTTGTGCAGACCAGGCATGGTTATGCTCAGTACCCCGGGGGTTCTGAGGCAGTTGTTTGGGATCAGCCTAGTGGTTTGGTTCCGTTTGTGACCAATCCATTGTTTGAGACAGATGTTATATCTTCATACGACAATCCGCTCTTTGAGTTTGATATGGGTAACTCATCTGATCTTGGTCTTGAGCAGAGTAATGATAGCGTTTGGGATCCTACTAGTGCACTGGGATTTCAGACTCAGCTCACGGAGGAGTATCACAGTGTGTATATGGTGCAAAGTGCATATGGCTTCATGATTGATCCGCATGTACACAGTTTGTTTCAGTTGCACAGTTCTAGCATGCATGTACTTGATATGCTGGATGATAGTATATCTCGTGCAGTTTTAGGGGGTAAGTGTTGCTTGTCGTTTGACTTGCCTCCTTCTGAGAGTCTTGATCCTATGCCGGACCGCACTGAGGTTAATAGGGAATGGTATTTTATTCTTACTGATCAGTTGTGGGAGTTACAGGAGCCAGTTGTGGCCAGCAGGAACATTGTCCGGTACTCTCCATGGGATCCAGGTGGTGCAGTGCAGCCGTATTTGCAGAGATTGCTTGAGGACAAGCAATTTCAGGGAGGGCGGACTGTCATGTCCCCGTTTTAGCTGACACTGTTTGTCGAGGAGTTAGCCTATAATTTCGATCCTCGTAGGCTGACAGGGTGTGCAGAGGATCATCGGAGGCAGTTACTCAGTGTTTGGTAGCTCCAGTTTGCTGTTGTGTCAGGTTGGGCCTTCGCAGAATCTTCCAGAGTGCATTTTCAGGAACTTTCTATTTTTAGAAAGTTAGGTCAGGCGGAAGCTGCTATTTCGGGCAGGGCACCTGGTTCAACCTTTCAGCTCAGAATCGACCCAGTTCAGCAGTTTGATGATTAGACGGAGGAATAAGGGATATTTAATGCATTATTAAATATTTAATATTTTGACTTTATAATAGTCACTTTATTGAAATATTTAAATATTTAATTAATTTGGCAAATTATAAAGTATTTCTTATACTTTATAATATTGAGTTAATATTTGATAAGTGAATAAATTATAATTCACTTAAAAGGACGCCAATTAATTATTGTTTATTTCTCCTAAGTTCTAAAGTGAGAATTAAATCATTTAATTTAAATGATTAATTAAAAGAGCATTGGGTCGAATTTTATTGAAGAGAGTATATATTTTGCAGTCAAGACAAATCGAACCATTATGATATGATATTCTAATTTGTCTTTTGCTCTGAGCATTGGAGTTTGCAAACCTTAGGGTTTCTGGCAGACGATCGTTTCTGGAGAACAAACCTTCGATCGTGCACTTGAGGTCAGAAATATCAGCTGAAGTCGGCACTTGGTGATTTCTGGTATCCAGATCACTTGAGATTATTGAGTTATTCTGCATCAGAGCCACGTAGCTTATTCATTCAAACAGAGCTAATTTCATTAGGAGGATATTATTCTGAGATCGGCAAATATTCTGAAGCCGCAATACTTTACTTGCCGCAGCACAGTCAGACTTCTCAGACTTCTCTGTGCCGCATAATTCTTCTCGTGAGGATACATTTCTCTTCTTCAGTCTCTGACAGTTAGCTTGGGTGCGCCTAGGGTTCTAGTGACTCAGCAGTGATTTTTGGGAACCAGAGAGCCATCTTTCCATTTAGCCGTACTTCATCATTCATTGCTGTAGCAGGCCGTACCTGTTTGTACCAGCAGGTCGTACAATTCTTCACAGTACAAGGACGTCCCCATTCTTTAGTTTCAGTTGATTGGCATCAGTGCGCAGGGGTTATTGGAGGTTTGGCATTGAATTTTGAGCTGGAGATTCATCTACTACTTTCAGCCGTACCTTTGATTTCAAGCAATTAATGCAGCTACAGCCGCCATTAGGTTTTTTCATTAATAATTTGTATTTGCATTCTTTTGTTGCCTTTACCTTGTAAATGCTCTGGACAAGTTGGAATAAGAAATACGCCTCTCTATTCTGGACCATTTCCACACATTTCCATGCATGTATGAATTTTATATGAATTTAATTTGTAATCCTAGAGAAATCGCAATTTTCATTTTTTGCCTGTGAAGACTTCAAAAACACAAAAAAATCGAAATATTGCAAAAACAATACAAAACACAATTAGGGTTTGAATCAGAGAACCACCAGGGTTCTGACAATACCACACTGTACCAAACCATGGCAAATGCACCTTTAATCTCTTTCGCAACCGATAGTAATAACTGACTCTAATACCATATCAAGAATTTTGAAGTTATATCATTAACTATGAATCTGAATCATGATATATTTATTGCTGTTATACTATAGTTGTTGCTGTCACTGCTATCATTATTAATTTAAGTGTTGTTATCCTACTGTGATGGTGCTGTTATGATAGAATTATTGCTGTTGTTATAATGCTGTTATGATATATTTAACAGTCTATATTTAATGTTATGAATGTTTTTTATAAACATTTTTAAAAATTGCTTTTCAACAGGGGATGCCTGGTTGTCTCCAGGATGGTTAGGGAACGTTTGAGATGCCCTTGGATGCCTTGGGGACTGTAATGTCTCCATTTTAGCCATATGCTCTTTTGTGTCTAATAGCCTATTTCCGGAAGCCCGTAGGCCAATCAAAAGCTGAAATTAGGGTTTCCACTTTAGAGGAGGTTTTGGAGGCTTGCATGCAAGATTTCCTGACGCATGTTTGGTGGAGCTTTTTGGGTTTTTGGAGGGCTTCGGGATGAGGTAACATGCATGAGAAGATAATGAATTGCATTTTTGGTTGATTCCTTGGCAATTTTGGAGGCTTGCATGTTGGTGTTTTGTAGTTTGGATTTTGGATTCCTTCTAGGTTTTCAGAGAGCTTCGCAGTGATGTGACATGCAACTAAAACAAAGGACTTTTCTGAACTTACTATTTTTATGTAATGTCCCCTTCTCAAGCCTGACATTTCTAGTGACCGTTAGCCTTTCTTTGGGAACCCGAAGGCTAGTCGGAAGTTAAAATTAGGGTTTCCTAATTTTGAGGAGGTCCTTGCTCAGAGTTAGTGGATTCAATGGCGGATTCTTTCTGGGTTTTCAGAGAGCTTCGCAATGGTATGCTCATCTCGGCTTTCTGAGCATTTCCAGGAATTTACTATTTTTAGTAAATTCTATTTTTGGCAGTAAACAAGTTGGTCTCAGGCAGTTGACTTTCCCCTTCAGTTGACTCAAGTGGCGTATTCAGTTTCGGGCTTCAGAGTGCAGTTTTGGAGAGATGAGCTCGTTTCACTTAAAAATAACATTATATTTTAAATGTTATTTTATCACCTTGGCCTAGCCAAATAACTTAATGTTATTTTAAAAGGTGGACTTGAAGGGTGGCGCCATCATTGAGGATATATTAAATTTATATTGAATTTATCAAAGTGAAAACTAAGCCTTAAGGAGGACGCATTTATTTAAGTGAGAAATTTAATTAAATGAAGTCAAAATTAAAGATGCATGGAAAAGGACGCCATCTCTTGTGATTAGGGTTTTGACTATGGAAAAGAAGTTAGGGGTTCAAGGAAGGTCAACAGAAACTTATAAAAGACAGCCTTGGGTTCTCTTTTGGATATCTTTTATCTACAGGAATGTTATGCTGCCGGATTGGCTTTGGGATTGCTTCGAGGAATGAAGGCCTCCTAGCTTGGGCATTGCTTCTCGCTTGAAAGACAGCGACTAGTGGTGATTTAGTCTAGTTTGTGAGTTACATTTAGTTTATGTATTGTAATCAGCTTATCGCATGGTTAGATCTGATTTGCATATTAGTGGTTTTCAGCATTTTGCATTATTTGTTACAGCAGATTCATGCTTTTATTCATAAATCAAAAAATATCAAAAATCTTGTTCTGGGTATTGTCTCATTGGTTTTCTCTGTTGGAAGAGACCCTTCATGAATATTTGCAGATTTTAGTACGAAGCTTATGATTTTATAATGCAAATCCGTCATTCCTTGAAGGCCGAACTTTCTAGAGTGCATTGGGATTCGTGTCAGTAATTAATAGCCATTTTTAGATGCCATTTCTTATTACTAAGTTAGGTGCCATCATTTTTAGGGTCTATTGCATCAGATTTGAGATCATTTGGGTGAGAAATGAGAGAGATATGAGCATATGAGTGAATTCCTAGGTTGCTGGTTTTTAATTTTAAAAGTGCAGATTTGTGGAAAAACAGAATTTGTATTTTGAACATTGGAAGGTTTATTGTTTTGGCTCTTCTAATCATTCTAAGAAGAGATCTTTTGATGTAATGTTAAGCTCTCAAATTCCTATGCTACCAGCAGGCGAATGAACATCATTTTGTAAGCTGACAGTAGTACTGGCAGCGGTTCTTTAATCTTGCTCAATTCTGATTTGTAATTGTTTATCTGATATTCGGAAGTTGTTTTTGTAATATCTAGCATCTCCGTCATATGGTAGCTCCCATTCCGTCTCGGTCTGGAAAGCACATTCTTGACGTCGAGTATTTATAGCATCATTGTTTAGTTTCATTCAAGCATTGCTGTAATCACTCAAGTCATATGAGTAGCCCCTCCTCCGCATTGGATTGGGTGCTTTATATAGCGTTGAGTTCCCTTTCAGCATTTAAGTAGAAGACCCTCACGACCCCAGCCTTTTCGCCATCATATCATTTCTTAGTTAGAGTTGCTTTAAACATAAACAGTTTAATTTAGATCCTCACGACCAATGCACCATATCATCCAATATCGCAGTTAGAGATTGCTTAATCTTCGTTGGGTTATCTTCTAACCTTAGCAGGTACTTTGATTAGCAATATTTGTAATTTGAAATTTGTGAAAAAGCGAAAAATTGGCTCGGAATATTTGATAGTGCTCGAGGAGGCAAGATCATAAATCTGTGCCCACATCAAAATTCCTTAATGAGAGAAAACAGTTCTATCGGAGAATTGAGTGAGTTCGATGTTAGCTTTCAGAAGTTTCAAAGATGTTGCATTTTCTAAGGTCTATGGGTCGTGAGAAGTTAGATTCAACTATGGCATCGGAGGAAGGAAAGGTTAGTGATGTCGTAAGGGACTTCATTGAATATGCCAAACAGTTTAAAAGACAATGTGAAGATGAGGCTATCAAACTCCGTGAGCAATATCAAACCATGCCAGATGATTATAGGTACAATGTTTCATTTGATTCCCATTTGAAGTGTGTGGCGTCAGTGGAGCCCGAAAAGTTGAAGATGGTGGACCACATTAGGAAAATGATAAAAAGGGAAGCAGAACAAGCTTTGTTCGAAGAATCAAAGAAGGAAGGAGATGAAGTGCCTATTTGTGGATTGCAGCCGACAAATATGCAAGATGAAGAGAAAAATCAGTCATCTAGCATTGAAGATGGCACAAACAAGGTGCACATATCACATCAAAATGATCGTGAGCTCGAAGGAGACAACGTGACAGTTGAAGAGTGTGTGGAAGAGCCTCATAATACGCCCCTTGACTTGCATGTGATAGCAAGTGAAGAAGAGCAAGTTGAAGGAAATACTATTGGTGTCTTTGAATCAGCTTATGACCGTTACCAAAGTGATGATGTTGGTAATGATTTCGAGGTGTTTGTACCTCCTCTTATTGAAGATTTGGTAAAGAATGATTCTCTTCATGTTGCTGCCTCAACTTTTGAAGAAGTTCCACATGAAGAAATCAGTGACATACTTCCTCATGGTGAAGATAATGACGGTGAAGTTTTCAAAACAGCAAGCAATGAAGATTTTTCACTTCATTATGATGGTGACTTTGGGCTTGAGCAGAAAACTCGGTCTTTGGAGAGAAATGTTTTTGACGATATCAGTTTGAGGGATTTGGGACTTGACTTATTCAAAGAGTCATCACTACAAAGGGAGCATGATAAGTTTTTTTCTGTTGATTATCTTAATCAACCCACTAGCATTTGGGATCCGGGTGTGTTGGCACCAACGTATGAAAGAGAACCTTTGTGGGACGAATTTCCCTTTGATCCTGATGAAGACCAAAGTTTCGTTTGCATCGCAAGCTATAAGGAGGGCACAAAAGGAAAAATTGTCTTTGATGAAGAAGCTTGCTCTGAAGAGTTCCATGGTGACCCTTTCGAGTTGGTTGCAGCCACCAAGGAGGATGTTGTTTCTTCTAAAACTTTCAGAACAACATTCGATGATTCTTCGTTCAAGTTAGGGGCTGCCATAGCCTTTGAACAAGAAGACCAAGTGGCTCTTGATGATGTAGAGTTTGAAGGTGTTACTAAACACAAATATGATTTTCCAATGCTTGAAGCTGATTGCAAACTTGGGGTCAAAGAATCTGTGAAGTATGATGTTTTTTTTGACAGTGAGCACTCTCCACTAGTCAATGGCGAAGTTCATGAATGTTGGAGCAGCAATGAAGGCGGCAAAGACAAGGGACAAGGTTCTGATTTTCAGTTGCAGCCTATCAGCAGTTCATCATCTTTGAATTATCATGATTGGGACAAACAATTCAAGGTGTCCATTGACAAGGAAGTGCAAGCTTTATCCTTGTTTGATCACACACATAGCTTGGTTGAGGAATTGTACTGGAAGGCTCAGCTTGAAGAGAGACAAAGAGGAGTGAAAGATGAAGTTGCTCTTCCCAATCTGCAACTTATTAGAAACTCTTTGGTAACCTTGAAGTCTGAGTACATGCACTTGGTTGAAGATCGTGATTATGCCATTGAAGTTGCAAAGAAGACCATTTGTGCTTCTCAAGATAGAGTGAGAAAGATTGATGAACTTTCTCTGGAGCTTGGATCAACAAGAGCTACGCTAGAAGAAACTCAAATGGCATTAATGGAAATAGAAAATCAGTTTGCTGATTTCAAAATTTTCACAAAGCAAGAGAATGCACATAAAGCCGAAGAAATCAAGCAAGTATTTTGTGAGCTTGATAGTCTTCGAGAAGAGTTTGACCTTGAAGGTTCCACAAGAAGGACTGAAGTTACAAGTGCAGATTTAGATCAGCAAGATGGATGGAATAACTTTCCAATTTTTGACAATCCTCTCTTTGAAGAAGGTGATGAAGGAGATTATGGCAATCCTCTCTATGTGATGGAAGATGAAACAAAGAATGAGATTGAGTATGGTTTCCAGTGCTTGGATGCTTTGATCTCATTCCATGTGGATGTGCCACGTTTGCTGATTAGTCATGAATGCATAAGTGGGTTTGAGGATGGAGGTTCTACATGGGAGGTGACGAAGCAAGGTAATTTCAACATCTATGACATCAAGGTGTTGATGAGACAAGTCTTGGTGGCTGTTGGTAACTTCATTACAGCAGCAACGAGTGAAGATTTCAGACCTACTACTCAGGGGAAATGGGAAAAAGGTGAACTAGACTTTGGTGGGTGCACTCTTGACAATCCATCCCTTAGGTGGAATGATGTTTGGAATCATATTGATCAGTTTTGGGAGCTGAATTTGAAGCCACTCTATGTTTCATACTCCCTTAATGTGGAAGCTTTCATGGTTAAGCTTCAAGGATTTACTAGATGGGGCATCAGTTTCGTGAGAAGGCACTTGGTTCTCACTAGCACTTGGGAATGTGTAGAGAGTTCTTTTCAGTGTGTTGAAAATCACTTTCAGTTGGGTATCCATGCTGGGGATTCTCAACTTGGGTTGTTAAAATTTATTATTTATGGAAAAGACTTTTGGAGGGATAAGGATCAAATTTCTAGATTTGTTGATGTTGTTCCCTTCTTTTCCAGCTACTTGATGGTTCCGTTTGTTCATCAACAAATGGATTGGAGAGAAATTTTGAATATGGGTTGGAACGATCAACGATCGGTAGTTCTTGGAAGTGACTTTCAGCTCAGACAAGGGCAGATTTTGAGACACGACTTTGCTGGTTGGAGGCAGACCAGCCACTTTACTTATGGAGTTACTTTCATTCAGGAGAGTTGGTACCTCACTCCTGATCAAAGAAGTGGTAGTTTTCTGATGGAGATGGCTCTAGCGTGTTTTTCAGCCACTTTGGAGGTTTGTAATGCAAATTCTGATGGTTTATTTTCATTATTGGTTCATGACAATGAGCTACCCCATACTTTGAATCTATATTTTGAGACTCTTGGGGTTGGAATTGTGAAAAAACTCTTCAGACTTCATAGTTGTGCCATGGTAATTCAGTTGAGGCATAAGGAATTCATGTGGAGTTCTGAGTTTGAATTTGTTGAGCTTTTGCAAAGGATTGCCTTCCTCTTTGCAAAAAGAATTGAAGATGTCACATTTGCAGTCATGTTTCCGTTTGTTATCATGTGGAGGTATGCTGAAGAGTTCAAGTTTGATTTGAGTAGACTATCTGTCCTATTGCTTAGAATTCTGATTGACAGTAGTATGGTTGATACTGTTAATTCGGGGCATCGTGGACATGAGATGTTGCATGATTTTGGTTTCTCTTCTTTAAGATCTTCCAGTTTGAGTATCATAGATGGTAACACTTTGGAGTTACAAGGGGAGTCAGTGCAGCATTGGCATGATATTTCCATTAATGTGATCAGAATGGCGCAGCGGAAGCATGGTGGGTTTTTCCTGAGACGCATTTGGGAACCAGGGATCCTACTTGTTGCGTATGGATTAGTCTTCGAACTACTGGAGTTGTGGTGGTATTGCTTGAGGACAAGCAATTTTGGGGAGGGCGGATTGTAATGTCCCCTTCTCAAGCCTGACATTTCTAGTGACCGTTAGCCTTTCTTTGGGAACCCGAAGGCTAGTCGGAAGTTAAAATTAGGGTTTCCTAATTTTGAGGAGGTCCTTGCTCAGAGTTAGTGGATTCAATGGCGGATTCTTTCTGGGTTTTCAGAGAGCTTCGCAATGGTATGTTCATCTCGGCTTTCTGAGCATTTCCAGGAATTTACTATTTTTAGTAAATTCTATTTTTGGCAGTAAACAAGTTGGTCTCAGGCAGTTGACTTTCCCCTTCAGTTGACTCAAGTGGCGTATTCAGTTTCGGGCTTCAGAGTGCAGTTTTGGAGAGATGAGCTCGTTTCACTTAAAAATAACATTATATTTTAAATGTTATTTTATCACCTTGGCCTAGCCAAATAACTTAATGTTATTTTAAAAGGTGGACTTGAAGGGTGGCGCCATCATTGAGGATATATTAAATTTATATTGAATTTATCAAAGTGAAAACTAAGCCTTAAGGAGGACGCATTTATTTAAGTGAGAAATTTAATTAAATGAAGTCAAAATTAAAGATGCATGGAAAAGGACGCCATCTCTTGTGATTAGGGTTTTGACTATGGAAAAGAAGTTAGGGTTTCAAGGAAGGTCAACAGAAGCTTATAAAAGACAGCCTTGGGTTCTCTTTTGGATATCTTTTATCTACAGGAATGTTATGCTGCCGGATTGGCTTTGGGATTGCTTCGAGGAATGAAGGCCTCCTAGCTTGGGCATTGCTTCTCGCTTGAAAGACAGCGACTAGTGGTGATTTAGTCTAGTTTGTGAGTTACATTTAGTTTATGTATTGTAATCAGCTTATCGCATGGTTAGATCTGATTTGCATATTAGTGGTTTTCAGCGTTTTGCATTATTTGTTACAGCAGATTCATGTTTTTATTCATAAATCAAAAAATATCAAAAATCTTGTTCTGGGTATTGTCTCATTGGTTTTCTCTGTTGGAAGAGACCCTTCATGAATATTTGCAGATTTTATTACGAAGCTTATGATTTTATAATGCAAATCCGTCATTCCTTGAAGGCCGAACTTTCTAGAGTGCATTGGGATTCGTGTCAGTAATTAATAGCCATTTTTAGATGCCATTTCTTATTACTAAGTTAGGTGCCATCATTTTTAGGGTCTATTGCATCAGATTTGAGATCATTTGGGTGAGAAATGAGAGAGATATGAGCATATGAGTGAATTCCTAGGTTGCTGGTTTTTAATTTAAAAGTGCAGATTTGTGGAAAAACAGAATTTGTATTTTGAACAGTGGAAGGTTTATTGTTTTGGCTCTTCTAATCATTCTAAGAAGAGATCTTTTGATGTAATGTTAAGCTCTCAAATTCCTATGCTACCAGCAGGCGAATGAACATCATTTTGTAAGTTGACAGTAGTACTGGCAGCAGTTTTTTAATCTTGCTCAATTCTGATTTGTAATTGCTTATCTGATATTCGGAAGTTGTTTTTGTAATATCTAGCATCTCCGTCATATGGTAGCTCCCATTCCGTCTCGGTCTGGAAAGCACATTCTTGACGTCGAGTATTTACAGCATCATTGTTTAGTTTCATTCAAGTATTGTTTCTGTAATCACTCCGTCATATGGTCGCCTCTCACTCCGCATTGGATTGGGTAGCACATACTTGACGTTGAGTTCCCTTTCAGCATTTAGAGTAGAAGACCCTCTGACCATATGCTCGCCATCATCGGCGCCATTCTTGGTTAGAGTTGCTTTCAGCATAAGCAGTTTGAATTTAGATCCTCTGACCAATGCTCGCCATCATCGGCGCCATACTGGTTAGAGTTGCTTCAGTACGTTTGGGTTTATCTTCTAACCTTAATGGGTACTTTGATTGTAATGTTGTAATTTGAAATTTGTGAAAAACGAAAAAAATTGGCTCGGAATATTTCAGTGGTATCAGAGCCAAGATCCTGCCATCCTGTGCCCATCAGAGTTCACTTGACAGAGAAAACAGATTCTACATCAGAGTTCAGAGCTGAGTTCAGTATTAGTTTTCAGAAGTTTCAAAGATGTTGCATTTTCTAAGGCCTATGGGTCGTGAGAAGTCAGATTCAACTATGGCATCGGAGGAAGGAAAGGTTAGTGATGTCGTAAGGGACTTCATTGAATATGCCAGACAGTTTAAAAGACAATGTGAAGATGAGGCTGTCAAACTCCGTGAGCAATATCAAACCATGCCAGATGATTATAGGTACAATGTTTCATTTGATTCCCATTTGAAGTGTGTGGCATCAGTGGAGCCCGAAAAGTTGAAGATGGTGGACGACATTAGGAAAATGATAAAAAGGGAAGCAGAACAAGCTTTGTTCGAAGAATCAAAGAAGGAAGGAGATGAAGTGCCTATTTGTGAATTGCAGCCGACAAATTTGCAAGTTGAAGAGAAAAATCAGTCATCTAGCATTGAAGATGGAACAAACAAGGTGCACATATCACATCAAAAAGAACGTGAGCTTGATGAAGATACCTTGGCAAGTGAAGAGTTAAGGATAGAGCCTCATAATAAGCCCCTTGACTTGCATGTGATAGCAAGTGAAGAAGAGCAAGTTGAAGGAAATACTATTGGTGTCTTTGAATCAGCTTATGACCATTACCAAAGTGATGATGTTGGTAATGATTTCGAGGTGTTTGTACCTCCTCTTATTGAAGATTTGGTAAAGAATGATTCTCTTCATGTTGCTGCCTCAACTTTTGAAGAAGTTCCACATGAAGAAATCAGTGACATACTTCCTCATGGTGAAGCTAATGACGGTGAAGTTTTCAAAACAGCAAGCAATGAAGATTTTTCACTTCATTATGATGGTGACTTTGGGCTTGAGCAGAAAACTCGGTCTTTGGAGAGAAATGTTTTTGATGATATCAGTTTGAGGGATTTGGGACTTGACTTATTCAAAGAGTCATCACTACAAAGGGAGCATGATAAGTTTTTTTCTGTTGATTATCTTAATCAACCCACTAGCATTTGGGATCCGGGGGTGTTGGCACCAACGTATGAAAGAGAACCTTTGTGGGACGAATTTCCCTTTGATCCTGATGAAGACCAAAGTTTCGTTTGCATCGCAAGCTATAAGGAGGGCACAAAAGGAAAAATTGTCTTTCATGAAGAAGCTTGCTCTGAAGAGTTCCATGGTGACCCTTTCGAGTTGGTTGCAGCCACCAAGGAGGATGTTGTTTCTTCTAAAACTTTCAGAACAACATTCGATGATTCTTCGTTCAAGTTAGGGGCTGCCATAACCTTTGAACAAGAAGACCAAGTGGCCCTTGATGATGTAGAGTTTGAAGGTGTTACTAAACACAAATATGATTTTCCAATGCTTGAAGCTGATTGCAAACTTGGGGTCAAAGAATCTGTGAAGTATGATGTTTTTTTTGACAGTGAGCACTCTCCACTAGTCAATGGCGAAGTTCATGAATGTTGGAGCAGCAATGAAGGCGGCAAAGACAAGGGACAAGGTTCTGATTTTCAGTTGCAGCCTATCAGCAGTTCATCATCTTTGAATTATCATGATTGGGACAAACAATTCAAGGTGTCCATTGACAAGGAAGTGCAAGCTTTATCCTTGTTTGATCACACACATAGCTTGGTTGAGGAATTGTACTAGAAGGCTCAGCTTGAAGAGAGACAAAGAGGAGTGAAAGATGAAGTTGCTCTTCCCAATCTGCAACTTATCAGAAACTCTTTGGTAACCTTGAAGTCCGAGTACATGCACTTGGTTGAAGATCGTGATTATGCCATTGAAGTTGCAAAGAAGACCATTTGTGCTTCTCAAGATAGAGTAAGAAAGATTGATGAACTTTCTCTGGAGCTTGGATCAACAAGAGCTACGCTAGAAGAAACTCAAATGGCATTAATGGAAATAGAAAATCAGTTTGCTGATTTCATAATTTTCACAAAGCAAGAGAATGCACATAAAGCCGAAGAAATCAAG
>VDFB02078950.1:0-19256 GCA_007258455.2 Sequoia sempervirens | reverse complement strand
TTTAGGATTTTTCAATTAAATGGCATCTTATTTCCAACATTCTCTATCTCAGTCTTAACCAACAATGCAACCTTGGGATTGATCTTTCAAATTTTTTTCTTGACATGCTTGGCATTGAGACATAGGATGATATTTTGGACCATTATTGACTCACCAATACCATGCATGTCTTCATATGACCAAGCGAAGATAGTAGGATGATAATGTAAGAGGTGGGAGTGCTCCTTAGCTTATTTAGAAGAAATTCATTTTTCAATCTTAATCACCTTTTAAAGGGATTTAGGATCCATGAAAACTTCAGCAGTATCTCCCTTAAGGAGAGGACTATGGTCTTTAGGATGAGGTATCGAGACACCATCATCAACGTTAGATAGAGGAGCCTCCTCGTCCATATTTAAAATAGATTCCCCAAAGTATGCTTGTTTATTCAAGCGATATGAGAATCGTTGCTTATGGTGAAAGGAAGGCAAGAGGGAATAGGAACCTAAGAATTATTTCAGTGCTTCTTCTAAGGAAAAGACATCCAGAGGAACTTTTTCAGGTTCTGTCTTATCCCTATTAGCTTAGGATGAACTAGGTTGAGAGGTTCAGCTAAAATCATGTTAACACTCCACTATGGTTTTTGTCTAGATTTTTCAATAGAGCATGTCCCAGTCTCAAGTTATGCTTGCATGGTTAAAATTGGATAGGGACCTGAATTCCTTGTTTAATATGCCCATGACCTTTGCACTCGTAACCATACTTAGAAATGAGTATGTATATAGGTCCATAATGCATTTTCAAAGCCTTAGAAGAAGGTGGTTCCATGTAGAGAGCATCATTCCACCAATGAGTGTTAAACGTGTCTATGATACCACAACCATCCTTCTCATTATAATTAAAAATGTTAACCTCTCCACTAGAACTTCGATCATCCTCCTTAGCAAGGGAATAACTGGGTTCCTGGGTAGGATCACAACTTTCCTTCTTAGCGGGAGGTTGATCAACTTTCTTAGCGAAGGTATTTGAAGTTATTGGAAGATTGAGGTGGATGGGATTCACTTTGTACTCTCTGATGAAGAATTTAGAGAAGTCCAAGGATCCCCAATCATCACCAAGACATGCATTTGATTCAGAGGAAGAAGTAGATGGGGAAGACTTAAGACTTTCTACTTTAGGTTGTTCCTCTTTTGGGACACTCACTTTGAGGTAAATATCTACAAATGGAACCATTGAAGAGCATGTCAACACATAAGAGGTTAGTGATGGAATATAATTCTTAAGAGTGGAAACAATTGAGGCTCGACCAACAACCACCAACTCAGAGAGATGGACTGCTTTGAGGTTAGCCTTAATCATAACCACTTGATTATTAGCCACAAACTTTAAGGAATGATGCAAAGTAGAAGTCACGGCTGCTATAGAATGAATCCAAGGTCTTCCCAGAAGAATATTATAAGGTAAGGGATCATGCATCACATACACCAAAGTGGGTAAGATAATAGTTCCTAGCCGCAAAGGCAATATTATCGTGCTTAGGGCTTGTCGACCAACATTATCAAATCCACAAATGTATAGAGAAGAGGTAGCTAAGGAAGAGGAATCAATATTAATCTTAGGTAATAGATCCATACCACAAACATTGAGATCTAAACTAGTGTCAACAAGGTTACATCTAATACCAATGCTATTGACACTAACTATGATCATTAGATGATCCACTTGCTTCTATACATATGGGGTGGAAGTTATTGCAGATAGAGCATAATATTCACCGAATCCCCATGAATATGAGCCATCAATGCATTAACATCCACTAGAATAGAAAAAGAGGGAAATAGGATCTTTTGCAAGGCTTCTTGAAGCATACCTTGGTAACTAGAGCATTCTAAAGAAAATCCCAAAGCAAGATCTTAGTCAGGGTAGCACGAAGTTTCTTGACAAGATCATAGTCTCCGGGTGCTTTAGTCACAGGTTTAGGTGTTGAAGGAAGACTTGGTTGAGAAGGTAAACTTGAGTAGGTTGAGATGTAGGAACATAAGGTTGTTGACTCAAGTTCTGTTGATTTCTTCTAGTATTATATGTGTGTGCTACGACATTATAAGAAGTAGAGTCTATAGCTTGTACAAACCTTGTATACAATTTTTTTGAGTCATCATAATATGGGACCCAACATATAGAATGAATCTTCCTAGGAGAAGGGCTAGCTGGATTCAAGTAAACAAAAAATTTCTCAAGCCTTGGGGAAGCCACAAAGACTACAACAACATTCACCAAATCCTTAGCTAGCAAAGAAGAAGTTGATGTTTGTAAAGAAGAAGTTTTCTCAAGAGATTTGTAGATAGAGGAAGATGCTTCTAAGAAATCATCTAGAGCATCATCCAACATAAAAATATTCCTTAGAGAAAGAATTACCATAACATTAAAACATTGCAGAAAAAGATTTGACATATTTCATGTCGGGTTCAAAAAAATGTAGAGAAGGGGGATTCACTGCTCACCGGTCTCTTCATTATCAAGAGAATCCTAGGGAGTGAACTTCCCTAGACTACCTCAAGATTTACTTAATGTGATTGAATGGATAAATTACAAAGAATATATTACTAGGGACAATATTCAAATAGACTACTTCAAAATCCGAGAGAGTAGAGTATTGAGATCTGTGCCTCATAAGGAATAGCTATTGGCCAAAATATTACATCATGGAACCAAGATGCCAATGCGACATGTTGGAGTTTGAGGGATGCGTTGGCATCCAAGGAATACAAAGAACTAAAACCTTAGGTAGAAATAATTTAACCTCACTAGCGTACTCAAACTTGAGGTCTGTTCAACAAAATAGATAAACAAAAAATAGGAAATGCTAAAAATTCAAAGGAAAGCGAAGGGTCAACTTACAAAAGATCACATTTTTGAAACTTTCCTCCAAGCTTCACTTCGACAACCTGCACACAAGATGAACGAGGAAAAATGTTGGGGTTGTTTTAGGGCTTTCCATAGTCAAACCCCTACTTTGGTGTTCCCACCTCCATGGACAACTAGATAGATAGAAAAAGTGGATAAAGTGAACAAATACGAAGTGGTAAAAGAAATCCCCACTCATGGAGGAGAACCCATACCACAAGATAGAAAATTCAGCAAAGCAATCTATTCACAAATAGATAAGGAACAAGAGAGCATTACCAACATTCCTCGACCCCTTCTTGAATGCACAGATGCATTGTTAAAAGCTTGTAAGAGAGCTTTGGCTATTGGAGGGACCTCAGTCAAGAAGAGATTTGATGTAGAAGCAAGATCAAAAAGTCAAGAGCTAGAGAATGGAGTGAGATCAAAAGACTGAAGTGTTAGAATGAGAAGGAACCCCAAAAATGAGTTCAAAGAGAGGGTTTTGTTGCTGCAAAAGGCAGGAGGAGTTGTTACACTCAGAGTTTTAATTGTAGGGACACATGTAATGAGTCAAGATTCCAAGATTTTTCATTTCAAACTTGAAAAACTAGGTGGATGCTAGCATGGCGCACAAACGTCTGCACATCGTGTAGGCATCTAACACATCAATTTTTAGGAAATGGGATGGCAGACTATTTTCGCTTCATCATTGGTCCTCATGGAGTTGGAATTGCGAAATTCCAACCCATCAGGTTTTTATCATAAATGTGATTAAGCATAATAAATGCAAGGCCAAATGTGTGAATGTGAAATTTCCTCTAGGGTGCAATTTTGTGACATTACAGTTGTGGAGGATGATACCCATGTTCTAATGTGTCCATAATATGTCTTCATTGATGCAATCATATGTTGATGTACCTCACACAAATTTATGCTACAAAAGTTGAGCTAAAGCGCTCACAGGGCAGACTTTATGGCAGAGTCATAATATGGAGATACACATTCCTTTGTGATTCTAAATAAAACATGATTGTGTTGTAAAGGTGCCACATCTAATAAATCATGTCATCACACTTTTGGTAGTAAAAGTTACAAGTAATAGTGTTCTGGTATGAACCCTAATAGAGGAAAGCAACAATGGAAGCCTCGTGGAATATTTCAGAAGTAAAGGGATGATCTTGTGGTTCTATAAACATGTTCTGCAATGATAAAAGCATACTAATTAGTAGCATCAAGTGATGTAGTGGTTAGTAAGTATAGTTCTTGAATGATAGTTAGCTATAGTATGTTCAGAATGTTCTGTTTTTGTACTTCTAGTGGAATTATCCTCTTGTGCTAGCGCATTATGATTTGATAATTCAAGAAAAGTTTGAATGAATATTATACATGATCTACAACACCTAGATCTTAGTCTACATAATGATTTTGGTATCTCCTTGGCTATGTGAAGTCAAATAGTAATAGTGTTGATGGTATTGATATTACTTGGGTTGACATGACTTGCTTCATTCTTTGTGATTGATCCTAATCAATTAATCTTGTATTGAATAATGTGTTTGGGACCTAACACAATGTATGATGATCCACAACTAAATCTCTTTTATTTTGGATGTGTTTTGGAGCCGACCCTTACAATATCAATTACTTCTTCCAACAGTCATCTTGGAGCCAAATTGATTGGAGTTTTGTGTTATTGCTAAGGATATATATAGAAGATCAAATTCATTTGTGAATTTGATGATTTCGAGTATATAAGAAAAATGGAGAATGAAAAAGATGAAGTGTCCAAAATTAGTGTAAAGGGGTAATTGTGAAAATTAGTGACTACATCATCAATATGTGTTAGATGCTTCTTCAAAGCAGTTCATAATCATTTTTCTTACTCTAAAATTAATGTATCCTACTCTAAGACAATGAGTCTCATCAGGTTCATTGTATCTTTCTCTAAGGTAGTTTACCTTAGTTTGCAAGTCCATAGGTAGTGAGCCTCAAAATTTGTAATTTCTTGTTAGTACTAAGCTAAATATATTGTGATTTAATCCTCACCATGGTTTTTCCCTCATTGGGTTTTCCACGTAAAATACAGGTGTCTCTATGTGATGCATGTGTTCTCTTTTGTTCCTTGCAATTAATGTGATGTGTTGTTAATATGCAAATGAAACTAGTTAAGTTTTAATATATGTTGATTCACCCCCCCTCTCAACACATCTTTTTTTTTAACATTCAGTATCAGATCTAGGTGCCTTGAGAATATTAACATCTAAGGTTGATCATACTCTTGAACACATGGGATCTATTGTAGAAATCAATGATATATTTATTTTAGAACCATATCTAGAATTAATGGAACTTGAAGGTTGGGATATTAGTCTAAAAGATTATGAAGTAGATTTTGAAGGAGAACTCTAGTCTACTCTTGAAGATCTAGATGAAGCAAGGTTGCAAAATTTTGAATATGAGTGCATCTTGGAAAAATTAAAAGAGACAATAGATAAATTGAAGGAAAAAGCTAAAGAATCAAAATAAGAAATTAGAAAAATGAAAACTCAAATAGAAGGTGGAAATGGATGTGAAATGAAAACCAAAGAAGATAAAGATATGATCTCAAATTTAAAAATCAAAGTTGAAGAAGGAAAGAGAATAGAATATTTCTAAATATCAAATAATGACAAAAATATTGAGTCTAAACCTAGGGAAGAGTGTAGCTTGAAAAAGAACTTGAAAAGCTAAAGGTAAATTGATAAATGTTTAAAATTGAGGAGGAGGTTATGATGTTCTACATGAGTTAATTAAATCTCAAAAACCCTCAAAAATCAAACTTGGTTTTGAAAAATGGAAAAGTCTCATGATCAAAACATCAACAATCACGTATGACAACTTTAAAGCTAAGGACAATCTGAAAAAAAGGAGAATGTCTTCCCTAAAGGACCTGGGGAGACATCCACTAAAATGTGTAATATCTTGCCACACACAACTTAGAGGAAGTTGTAATTAACTACTCAAACACAATTTTTTTTTTTTTAAGTACAAATAACATGCAAGTTCACTACCCATTGCAACAACCTCTAAGGTTACGAGAATGAGATTACTTTAAAACCCAAACAAGAAACATGAATTGAAACCATAACATTTAATTACTTAATAAATTAAGTACACATACATTCCATACATGTTAAATTACATCAAAGAATAAGAAATACCACACGATTCCAAATAACAGAATTGAACAATAAGATTACAACTCTCGTTCCCCGAATGAGGTAAATCCAATAAGCATGGTTACAAATTACATCTTCCACCTCAATAAAAAATGAGGGGTAATTAAATACAAGATTCAATTGAAATGAATAAGCATGAAATGAAACTGGATCCCAAGAGCTCTCCGTGGAAATCTTGTCCACACGAACAAGAAAACCCAACAGAGTAAGGTGCACGTCCCACCCAACCAAGTGATACCGAAGGCTCACCCCAATGCTAGGAGATAGTAACAAGGATTCTAGACCATCTACTACTCTAGACACAGGCTAATACATAACTGAACTGAATCAAATACAAATACATCACTTAACACAATGGTTACAATGCTTCAGAGTTAAATAATCAATTGCATCACTGATACAAACATACTGCTGACTTAGGAGAAGTGTCATCACAATGTTACATGGGATATCTTGGTAAGTCTTCCTAGGTCCTGACCCCCATCTTGGGATATCCTGGAAACCTCTAACGACTCTCGGCCCCTCATGCAAACCAATGCAAGAATCAGTTATCTCTCGTAAAGACAAGATAACGATCTTTCCATTCTAGGCCTTCTCATCCCATCCCAAGTCTATACAAGCCCTTGCATCCATGAGCGAGGCAAAATTAATCTTATTAAGTGTTTGATACTACCTATTCCTCTAATCAGTTTATTTACATTATCACTGGATTAACTAACTTACAATGAGTTACCCTGGCACCACTTTGTGTGCCGACCCTCATTGCAAGCCACTCCTCTAAGACAACACGTGGAATAACTCCACAACCCAAGGGTACACAAGAGCGACCTAAGGATATTAAATCCCTATCTATGACATAAAGTCAACATATACCGTTCATGATAACTGGGTATATAACTAGATCCATTAAGACACACTACCCAAGGCAATTCAAAGGTTGACTAACACATTACGACAACCCACACAATTTAATGAAAACCCCATCTAGAAGACTTAACATAAACAAATAATTTCATTTTCCCAACACCAAGAATGAGAGAAAACACAACTTAGAAAGAACAAATTTTTGACATCATATTAATCTAACTTTAGGATTTCCTAAATCCGAACAATTCAATAATAAATCATTTGCAAACATCCAAGGAAAGTAAAATTACATTTGCAACATTAAGTAATTCAAAACCCTAATTGTTTAATTCCATCATAATTTAAATAAGGGACTAAACCAATTACTTTACTTCAAATTTTCTTAATTACAACTAATAATAAGAATCAACTTTTTTTAAATAAAAATCATTTTCTTATAGAATTAACCTTTGCATCTTTTCTAATAAAAATAATCTAAAAATAATTATATTTAATTATATGATTAAACATATAAATTTATTTAAATATTTTGTAAAAACCTTATATATTTCCAACAAAATCTAAACAAAATCCAATTATTTAAAAATATAATAACATATATATATATTAAATAATAATAAAAAATTATTTAATATAATAATATATATATATAATATAAATATTATATATAATATATATATATATATATTATATCTACAATATAAAATTAAAAAATGATTTCGTCCCGATCCCCACCACGAGGGAGGTTGGGCATAGCCTAAATGAAAATACAAATCATGATAGCAGAAAGGGAGAAGGATTTGTTCTTGTCTAGAGAAAAAAGACAAACTTCAGGAAGCCTTCTCCCAAACAAACTGATTCGACCAGGTTCAATGGTAATTGCTATGCTTGTAATAAGTTTGGTCATAAGGTAGTTGAATGCAGAAGCAAAATGAGCCAAAAATATTTTAGGCCTTCAAGGTACAATTCTAATAACACAATCATTTCATGGTCAGTGCTATGATTGCAACAAATTTGGCCACAAGGCTAGTGAATGCAGAAGTAAGATGATAAGGAATGATACTATGACCTCTCAATTCCTCAATGGATACTACTACACATGTAACAAGTTTGGTCATAGGGCTGCTGATTGCATATCTATTGTTGCAAGAAGAAATTGTATTATGGAAGCCAATATCATATGCTACAATTGCAATAGACCTAAACACACTATTGGGTTCTGCATGAGAAAGAATCTAAGATCTTCTGCTTCTTAAAGGAAGCCTATCACTAGTTAGAAAAATAAAGAGATGAAAAAGGTTTGAAAAAAGATGTAAGAAAGTGAAATGAAGAATGAATATGTACCTCAACATGGTATAGATAAGTTCTTTGGTAACTAAGGAGAGATAACCTTGATTTAGGGGGATTTGCAATTGCAGATCTTGTCATGCCCCTAAAATTTTTGAGATCCTGAAATCTTCAACATAATGATAATTAGTAATATGAATTTGATTGGTTATGAATCTAGAGCAAATTTACCTTTTGTGGAAGATTGGTGAAGGCTTATGGTTCTCTGTGACATCACAAACTACAAAAGATACTAAGCATCAATTTCATTTATTACGAAGCATGTAGATTTGGTGTGAGGCATATTTAGTTCTCCTTGGATCAAATTGGTTTCATTCAAAATATTTTAAGTGAGCATAGGAGGTAAACTATTGAAGAAATCTCTCAACAAGTTTCATACAAACCCTAGCTGTAGTAAGATCTATCATGGCTACACTTGTTTTCATTGATGTTATGGAGAAACCAAGGAAAAATTCAAGAAACACCCATATATATCAACTATGACTGATAGGGAAGGTGAATTCTCCCATGTTACAATTCATGAGATCCATTCTGAAGATATTCATATCTACATTCATTCACAACTATATGAATACAATCATTTGAATATTATGGAGTTTAGGTTCAATAATCTCCTAGGTGATGAATTTCAACTCAAACCAAAATATGCAAATGTAGAACTAAAATTATTGGATGCATGGAAGGATTTTCCCTACTTTGGCTATGAAGATGAATGGGTCAGATTTTCTCTAAGTTGAATTCATGGGAATATCTTTTGGCTTGATCAACCCCATCTAATCACAAAAGAAGCTATCAAGATTGTGATTGGATTGTGCTCCATTGGACCAGTACCTCCACTAAAATATGTCAAGAATGAAGACATTATGAGGTTCACTGAAGCTAAATTTGATAAAAGGGCACACTATGAATGACATATCAAACCTAGGGTCTGGTATGCAACAATGGGTATTGCATACAAGATATACTACTCAAATAGAGTAGGATCGGCTACAACCACCACCATCTACTCATCATATGGTAAAGGAAGGAAAATATCATGATCTCTCTGGAACTCTTGTGGCAAGCAACCATTGGAAAATCTGCACAAAACCAAGGAATCTCACCACAACTTCCAGTATGGTACTTTGATATTTTTCTCATGTTTTATTTCATGAAAAAAATGTTTGGTTTTAAGAATGTGGTCTAGAAAATAAATATTCTTGTTGCACATAAAATTTAAAGGATCATATGTGTAGCTTTCTGGATGACACTCAATTCAACACAATGTTTTGGGGTTTCTTTAAAAACTTCCAAAGTGAAATGTAAAAGAGAGACATAATACCCTCACAAGTTGTGGAGAAGTGTAAAAATAAAATCACTTTTATGGTGGAAAAAGATAACTATTATATGGAAGTGGTTGAACCAAGGACTTCATATATTACAAGGTTGCCCTATGAAATTCCTAGAGAAAATTGGATTGCATATGCTAATATATTGCTCAGCAAACCCAAGGATCCCTCTGTTGAAAGGTTTGGTACATATGATGAAATAACCAACAAAGGAAAGGGCAGAAGAAAAAGAAAAGAAGAATGTGGGAAGATGGTGTCTAAGATGAAAAAGATGTTTGGGACTCCTGAGGGTTCTACAGAAGCATCTCATACCACCACTGCTATGCCAACATCTAGAAGGTCAAGTAGGCCTGCTTCTACAACTACCACAACCTCTAGACTTGGCCATACAACTCCTAGCAAAAAAGGAGTTGCTACTAATGCTTCAGTAAAGACCAAGACTATTTAAAGAAAGAAGCCAAGACCTAAACAAAAAGAAACAAGGGGAAGGTTTACTCCAGTGAATGTGTATTTTGATGAGAAAGATGAAGAAGAAGAAATGAAATCTTATTTATTGAAGAGGAGGAAGAAGAGCTCAAAACAACAAGAAGAATAAATATCCATTGAAAAAGAAATTGAAGAAGAAACCATGGAGTCTTCTCTAGAAACATCCAAACATAAGCCTCTACGGCTTGAGGCTACCATCAATGCAATTGTGCAACATGATTCTTTGAAGGAAGTTGTTTCTCTTTATGATGAAATGTCCATTATTGATAATTCCATAATTGAAAAATCAATAATCATGTATATGTACAGCTTTAATACGGTTTTAAATGAAATTATTGATCAACTTCCAACAAGCCTTGTAGATGTACTCAACAAAAAAAAGAATGAATCTATTTTACAAGAAGCTAAGATGAGACAACATGCATTAGAAAAGGT
Source organism: Sequoia sempervirens (assembly GCA_007258455.2). Classification (NCBI taxonomy): domain Eukaryota; kingdom Viridiplantae; phylum Streptophyta; class Pinopsida; order Cupressales; family Cupressaceae; genus Sequoia; species Sequoia sempervirens. Next base: position 8,710 of record VDFB02078950.1, on the reverse strand, counting down.
TGGTGTATCAATATCTCATGAAGAAAGGGAAAAGTTGTCTCAATATTAGGGTAAGGAACTTAAGACCAAACAAAGAATAAATACCTTGATGGAAAAGGATGAAGAAGAAAAAAAAATATGGAGAAAAACAAAAAGAGATAACAACAAAAATGTTAGAGGATTGAATAATGCTAAAATTATTTGAGATCAAAATCCTTTGGATACTTCATATATACCTAATGTGTTTGCTCATGACTTAGATACATCAACTTTTGAGGATATTATGACTAAATATGATGTGGCAGTTGAAAATGTCAAACTGAATGAGGAGAATGCTCCTCCAAAGAATACAAGTGTATAAGGTGTAGAGGATAAGAGTAAAATGAGTGTCTCACCTCTGAGGAACACTAAATCTAACAAATAATATAATGTGTATCCCCTAGAAAATCTGATAAAGAAATGGAGGAAACTTCCAGATAGAAAAGAGGAAAAGATGTTTATGGTGTACACAAGGTGCAAGAAGTCTTTGATATGGAGATAGAGAAGGAAGATGGGAAAGAAGAGGAAAAGAAAGTTGAGGATGTAGAAGTAAAAATAGTTGAGAAGCAAGATGCTTCTATGGAAAGAGGTCAAGGTTCTTCATCTACAAACTCCTTCAAAGATCTTCTAGAGATGTAGATACAATTTCAACCGATAGTTACACCTCAACTTTTGAAAATTCCAACACATGAGGGACAAGTTGATCTAGAAAAAATATCTCCCCTCCATAAGCTACTTGGTGATACTTTGCATTCCTTCACAAGAAAATAAATACTTCAAGAAAATGCAAAGAAAAGTGAATTAGTTGATGAGGTAGTCAATATTATTTAGGAAGGTCTACCAAAATTAAACATTGATGTCTTTATACCTCTGGAACAAAAGCTAAAGCTCTTAATGGAGTCTTTCAAGGATCACTCCTCTCTCTTAGAGAAAAAGGAAGAACAAGAGGCCTTGAGAAAGATAAAAGATAAGAGAATGGGTGAAGCTTCTAAACAGTGTGCTAATGCACACAATAAATTACAAGAAAATATACAAATTTTTAAGGAGTGTGTGAATGAAGCAACTACCCTTTATCAATTATTTTTGAAATGGCCAAGCTCCACCAAGGACATTAAAATTCATATTGACTCTATTGAGTCACAAATTACACAATTGGCTAATACATATAATGTATCAAGAAATATGGATGGATCCACCAGGGTACAAATTGAAAATCTTCATGTACAATTGACATTGCTTTTGGATAAAAAGACAACAGATAAAGAAACAATTATGTCTGCTAAGAGAAGCAGTCAATGTGGGTTGACGTCATTATTTGAATTATTGGTCAAAGCAGTGCAAGTGGGCCAAAAAATGAAAACTCCTTGAAAATTGAATGAGGCTAAAGAATTGCACATAGAGTTCGAATGCCAAAATATCATTCTTTCTTCAGCAAAAGCATACTAGGCTACAACTTTTGCACAACTCAAGGAGATACATGAGAAAATTCTACCTTCTAAGGAAGGTACAAAGATATAATCAAGACAATTTTTGTTCTTTATGGAGTACTATAGTATTTTTTTGGTTTTTGTCTTGTACATATCACCAATTTTTGAGGAATCTCCATCTCAGGGGAGTTTTGGTTTCAAAATTTATATAGTAAGGGGGAGTTCATACTTTTTGAAATGTTGTAATAGAAGATATGTATGCCCTTTACCCTTGATGTCAAAGAGGGGGAGAAGTATATGTGTGTTTCCATCAATGACAAAGGGGAAGATTGTTGACAATAAGTGTTATCATTGATGTCAACCCAATATGGGTTTTCATTGATGTCAGATGTGATGTCGAGGTATGTACACACTCCGGTGATAGTTGTCATGTTGTGATATCGGTTGGAGCAAGTCTACAGAGTTGCACAATGAAGGGTAATGATTAGTATGTTAACTAAGTGTGTTACAGAGGATGATAATCATGTTTTGATGTGTCCACAATATGTCTAAATTGATACAAGTATAGGTTGATGTACCACACACAAAGCTATGTTGCAAAATTTAGGCTAAAGCACTCATAGTGTAGACTGTATGGCGGAGTCTTGATATGGTGATCCATATTATTCCACAAAAAATTATTTTATATTGCAATTCTAAAGAAAATATGATTGTGTTGTAAAGGTTCCACATCCAAGAAATCATGTCATCACACTTTTGGTAGTAAAAGTTACAAGTAACAGTGTTCTGATATGAACCCTAACAAAGGAAAGCAACATTGGAAGCCTGGTGGAATACTCCACATTCTTTCAAAAGTGAAGGGATGATCTTGTGATTCTGTAAATATGTTTTTCAATGATAAAAACATACAACTTAGCAGTATCAAGTGATGTAGTGGTCCGCAAGTGTAGTTCTTGAATGAAAGCTACATATAGTCTGTCTAGAATGCTCTATTCCAATACTCCCAATGGGATTCTCCTCTTGTGCTAATGCACTATGATTAGATAATTCAAGAAAATATTGAATGAATATTGTACATGATATTTAATTCCTACATCTCTATCCACATAATGATTTTGGTATCTCCCCAACTATGTGAAGTCAAACAGTGATAGTTTTGATGGTATTGATATTACTTGGGTTAGAATGACTTGTTTCATTCTTTATGGTTGATCCTAATCAATTAATCTTTTCTTGAAGAGTGTGTTTGGGCCCTGACATACTGTATGATGATCCAAAACTAAATATCTTTTACTTTGGATGTGTTTTAGAGCTGACCCTTATAATATCAATTGCTTCTTCCAACAGTCATCTTGGAGCTGACTTAAGTGGAGTTTTGTGTTATTGTAGAGGATATATATATAGAAGATCAAATTAATTTTTGAATGTGATGATTTTGAGTATATAAGAAAAGAGTAGAATGCAAAAGATGAAGTGTTTAAACTTAGTGTAGAGGGCTAATTGTGCAAATTAGTGACTGAATCATTAGCATGTGTTAGATGCTTCTTCAAAGAAATTCATAATCATTTTTCTTACTCTAAAATTTATGTATCTTGCTATGAGACAGCGAGTCTCATCAAGTCTATTGTATCTTTCTCTATGGTAGTTTACCTTCCAAAGTGTAAGACCACGTTCCTTGTGACCTTATTGATCCTATTAGTTTTTGATGATCTATATGTTATTTCATGTACACAAGTGATTATTTTTGCTACACCATGAAGATGTTCATATTCTTGACTAATCCTATCTAACGATTGTTGTGAATTCATGTGATAGTCAGACGAGTTGCATTCTCTATCTATGTAATTATGTAATGATCAATATGCTCAGTTATTGGTGATATTAATATGTATATTAAGTGGATTATATTATGTTAGGTTATTACATATCATAGATGTGGGTAGGTGTGAATATGAAGATAATTATTGATATTCAATATTACTTATAGTAGTATCCATTATAAGTTAAATATTCTATTGACATAAGTAGTGATATTTTGATAACAGATAGTATTCACTCAATTGTTCCTTGACTCCATAACAAGTATCATGCCAGAAAGGAGTGTTAAATTGAATGATACTTTGTAGATTAGTGGATCTAATTTCTTAGTTGATTATTATTCTTGGGATTTTTAATTCATATGTCATTTGTTTTAATTATCATTAATTATGAGTAATATTGATACACATTCTTAGTTGAGTAAACAAGTAAAAATTGGCCAATGTTGATAAGGGGGTCACATAGCTACTTTCATTATTGTGTCCTTGTGAATTATTAGTCTTGTCATGGGCATGTGATTTAACCTTATTTTGTGTGGTTTGGGTCGTGTGTATGTGAGAGTTGTTTTATTAGTCTCTTGATTCATTTTATTAAAATGGTCACTTAATTTATGTTTTATGAAGTCCTTATGTGGTCTTAATTGTTTAAAATGTTTCCTACGTAATAGGTTTATGGGTTAAAGGTGTTTTTGTTCCATAAAATCCCTTTTATAAAGTCCAAAACCCACTCTAATTACTCACTTATGAGAAGTGACAAAAAATGGAGTTGAAAGGGTTGTTGGGAAGTTGAAAAGGAGCCTTCCTTCTCCCCTTCCATTTATTCTCCCTATTTATGTGGAGGAGGGGGTTTTCTCTCTTTTGGCTTTTTGGATTGTTATTGAGTCCATGCTTGGTTTCTTCATTCTTCATTTTAAAAAATTTCCATGTTTGTGAAGAAGGAGGAGCAATGGAAGAGAGTTCTTGGAGATATTTTTCCTCAAGTTAGATAGAAAACTTTCTTGGTGAGGTCTAACCTTTTAGTTATATATCTCTGCTAATTTGTAATGAGTTTTTTTTTGTCATATTGATCTTGCTTATAACAAAATATATGTGGAATTTGATGTTTAATTTCTTGTGTTGCTGCAAGTAGTGTGTTGGGGTTTGCATTGATTGAATCTTCCACCTTGTTTAGTTTATTTTAAATTATACCCTTTTGTGTGTAAAATAAAGAAATATTAATGCAAGATGTTGTGATGTGCAAAGTATATAAAGTATAATATTTTCTAGGATCCCTTGTGATTAGTGAATTTAATGTGTTAAGCTTAGTAATGTGGATGTTTTATGTTACACTTTGAATTGTGGATCCTATGTGGGAAGTATTTTGTGGAAGTGCTATGTGACCCTAGCTCGAGGGTGGACTGAATCTCAATCCTATGGTTGGGTGGAGAGCCCATTGGCCCATATTATTTTTTATTCTTTGTGTATCTTTGTATTTCAGGTATATGTGTTGAATAAGAAAGAAAACCTAGGGAATTTCGGCCAATGGATTTCAAGAGAGAAACAAGATGGTTTTGTCGAGGCAACAATATTGCCACCCCTATGTCAAACAATAATTTGTTTAAAATTAGTTTCATGTATTTGATCATAAAAATTGATAAACATGCTATTCAAGCATATAATTTAATGGTTTTTTATATTATTAATCTCAAAAATACATATTCAAAAATTGCATTAACCCAGATCACCAATTACGATTTATCAAGAAGATATTGACATCCTTATTCACAATAAAAATCTGTCATAAAACAGTCCTAAAAATCTGTTCACATAGAATTAAAAATAAAGAGTTATATGATAAAATTTAAATGGTTTCTAGAAATCCAATATTTGTAAAACATATCCAGAAATTAGAGAAACCCAATAAACAAAATAGAATTGATGATTAAAACATTACCGTCTCCTACTTTGAAACTAAAAGAATAAATTGAAAACCAAAATAAATTAAGTGAAACCAAGTTAGGATATCATGTAGGAAAGAGAAATATTTGAAGGAAATCTTCTATGAGAAAGATAAAAACATGAGAAAAAACCCTTACATGTATTCTTAAGTTAGTTTTAAAAAAATAGTTTCTAGTTATCCATAAAGAGCCTTAATAGTATAGTGCTTAGAAATATTGGTTCCAAATTGTTGATTTTATTTATCTTCTTATTTTCAAGATTGTGTTCTTGTTAGAAAGTTCAATTATTTATTTGATTTACTAGTGGATGAACAATATCTCCATTTAATCCAAGAATAAGAATATTTTAATCTATATCAAAGTGATTCAAGCATCTTACCATAGAAGAGTCTAGGTATAGTAAGCAAAGTTGGTAATTGAAATCACCTAGGAATTTTTGGGTAGAGTTATGAAGTAAAGAAACAAGGTTTAATTTGTGAAATATAATGTTAAAGCTTCTAGATCCATTAAAGTATAGTTAATAACAAACTTTAATGAACTAAATAGTAATGAATTATGTGTATATGTTTAGTTGTGCATGTATACTACAAATATACATAATCAATCTCAAGTTGTTGAGTTATTAGTCATTTAACGATAGGGTGTTCAATATTGGATGGCATAGTTGTTATTAGCTTATTTCATGTATGCTTATGCTTGTAATATTGGTTTAAAGTATTGTTTAAATTATTGTATTCATTTCTAATGGTTAGGCATTAAATAGCTCACTTGGAAAGACAAATAGATTGAGGTTGGTTCAACACTTATGATGCATCTTTAGTATATGACTCTATTACATATCTCAGCCTTTATGTAATCTTGATTTTACCTTCACTAACAATTTTAGATGTACTATTTGATTTCAATTTAATGGTAACAATATCTTTGGGGGGATAAGTTAATGTTATTGTGGGGATTTAATACTAACCATATCAGAATATGTTCCATATTTATGTGTAGTTTAAATGAATATAAATGATGTTGACAATTAGTGTAAAGTTGGAATAGCAATGTTTGATTTCAAAAAAAAAAAAAGTCATTCATTTTGTTTATATTAACATTGGGTGTGTACATTATCATAATCATCATAAAGTAATGATTGTGAAACTCCTTAGTGACAATATCATTATTATTTATTATTATTCCCTCTTGTAAATATACTTGTGCGATTAGCAAAGAAAGTATCTAACTTGTAAAATATTCTTTTGGATCATTCAAGACTTCGTCATTATTTCTATCATTAGACAAGTTATAAATGTTACCTATTTTTGCTCATAGCTCAAATAGGTAAAGTTGATTATGTTTTTTATAAAGTGAAAAAAAAGGTACATTCATTCCATGTTATGTCATATTAATATGCATAAAGGAAAATATCTGAAGACATCATCACATTATATATATGCATACAACAGAGAAGAGAAAGAATTATTTTCTTCAAAAAATAGTCTTTATTGATAATATATATGTATGGTGTTCCACACAAGCTGTGGAACTAACTATTAAAATGCAAATGATGGAAAAAACTATACATTTATAGATAATAAATGAAAATGCATATGTAGAGAAAGGGGACCTGTCATTGCCTAAATGATGAATCTCAGTTGTTAGTTTTGGCTTTGCATCTACTGTTGTCCCTCTTGCTTGTCCAAACTCCAATCGTTGCTTGCCCTGCTACTCTAGAAATTCTTGCATGTGAGAGAGAAAAGTGTTGTTAGAGCAATGAAGGATAACTAGTCAATACATGTACAGTTATCCATAAACATATAATTTGATCCTCATGTGCATTTAAATATCTAGCATACCACATATGTCCAATAAAACAAAAAACTTATCAAACATATCTGTCATATGCTCTGTTTTATCTAACATGTTTGCTTCTTGTGCAGGTATAGGTCAATTTTTGTTGTTGTTTTGTTTCATCTATTTACATCATGTGGGATAAAATGTGGCTCCCACAAGGGTTGAGCCCAACATGTTGCCCCTTAACTTCAACAGGGGTTTGAGAAAGAAACATATTCATAATGCTCAATGAAAACATTCAACTAAAGGAGTAAATCATTAGGTAACCACAAGAGCTTCAATATATTGATCATACATGACAATCAAATCTGAATGTGCAATGAATTGAGAATCATGGATGAACAATGGCTCATTATCAATAAACATGCAAGATAGAAAATAAAATTGCATTATCCTCCATTGGAAATTTCTATTTGCATATAGGGCAGCAATTGATTCATGGTCATGGAGTGATAGTGAACAGGCATACACAATGCTAGTTTATAAATCAAAGTTAGCAACTGAAGCCGATAGGTCAAATATAAGCAAGAAAATGAGCAGCAAATAAAAGAGTGCAAATAAACACCAAAACAACCTACACCTCAAGATTAGCCTAAGTTGGAATCAACACAAGATAAAAAGCAACAAATGGAACATTATACCTTGTCTCGAATCGATCCTTTGGTTGGCCCTTCGATCTTTGATGTGTATGCTCCTTGGATGACACAAGATGCAAGCTAAATGATGATGTGAGGATGAGTGCAAATGGATGAAAACATGAAAATGGCTAATTGTAGGTTGAGAAATAAAATTGCAAGAGTTTGGCTAGCAAAATGATCTCCTCCAAAATGAGAGAAAAGAGGGGGTATTTATAGGAATTTTGAGAATTCCTAGAAGAGATGGATGGCCAAGATTGAGCCACCAAATATCAAGATGTAGGGCTAAGGTGAGTTGAGAACTCACAAGCCCTCACATCTTGACATGTGGCATGGGGAGAGGCTTAAGAAAGATGAGGTGGACATGAGGTGTAAGAGAAGTACATGACATGGATGTACTTCAAAGGACCATAGGGATTTGGTCAAGATATCCTCATAAAGGATGTCCTTGTCCCATGTGGGTGAGAGGACATGTGAGGAATTAAAAATTCCTCAAATATCCTATGGGGAGAGGGAAAGAATAAAGAATAAAGAGAGGACATGTGGAAGAAGTGAAGGAATTAAAAATTCTTTGAGTGCATTGGGGATTAAAATGAATTAAAAATTCACATGGGGAAGTGGAGTGCCTTGTCCAAAAGGAAAAGCCTTTAATAAGGTTGACCAAGGACACATGTCATAAAGGACATGGGGAAGAGAAAAGAAATTTAATATTCCTTGGAAGGATAAAAGGAATTAAAAATTCCTTGAGAGGTTGATTAGGCTAGTTAGTTAAGGATTAGAGGATGGTTAGGTGGCTAAGAGAGATTAGAGGCCAACTTGCAAAAGTTGGAGGATGTGACACATCCTAATCAAGGATTAGGCATGTGCACACCTTAATGATGAGATTAGAAGATGGATTAAGATAAAAATGATGGAGGATGTGACATGAAGGGAATTAAATAAATGGAATATTTATTTAATTCAATTGATGGAAGGAGGATTAAAGAGATAAGGTATTATTGATTAAATACCTTAGGGATTTGGCGTAATCAGCTATT